>MNPL01027113.1:2881-22068 GCA_002081605.1 Tropilaelaps mercedesae
ATTGCAAATGACTGGCGGACAACGAAGAAGGCACGACCGGAAAAACCTCGAGTGTGGGTGGCGTCATTCGAATGGAGTTGACTCTCCTTTTTCCTCCCCTCGTGTGCTCGAGCCTATGACCTTCTATAGTCGTGCGTATTTGAATGAACGGCTGCGTTGTACACTCGATATTTCGTTCTTCATATTTGTGTTACATAGGACGACTTAGCAGTTAGGGGGGTAGTCACAGTCGGAACAGCCGAGGTTGGCCTTGGACTGTCGTCGGAGTAGACGGTCAGCTCGTGAGCGTCCGTCCACCCAGGGAGGTGGACGTCGCTATTTCAGCGGGACGATTGGATCGTGGATCGTGGATTTTCATTCGATGAAGAGAACAACTAGCCGCTTTCTGCGTGGATACGAACGTCGCGAACGACGCCTCGCTCGTCCATTTGGAGATCCCTCAAAGTTGCCTTAAGTTCAGCCCAAGTCGCTTTTGCCTGGTGGCGCTGATGGCGGTCGGCTGTTGCTGCAAAGATAGCAACGTGCCCCTCCGCCTCGCGGATGCCCCTCCGTTCTGCCCAATCCCGAAGTTGTTCGAAGTGGAAAAGTAAATTAGTGACGGTGCGTTCGGCGCTGGGCCGGCCGATTGTTTTAATTACGAGTGAGCCGTGCCCAGGAGCCCGGACGCAGCCACCGCCGCCGCCGCCGTAGCAGCAGCAGCACTGCAGAAGGAGCACTCGTGGGCGGCACCCCACGGCGGATTCAACAACGGCTCTTTTACGCGTGCTCCATTTCTCCTCGAACCGAAACTGCTGGGTGGCGCGTTGGATAGCCCGACCGTCGAAGCGAAGCAATCGTCAAGAAGAATGTTTCGTTGTCAGATAAATGCGTCCGTTCGCGATTGGGTCTAAAGATGTACAACGACAATCTTGCCACCGTCGTCATATTGGGCCGCTGAATCTGGTGTTTCTAATTTTACATTTAGCCGTGAGTTTGTCGGAGTCTCACGGGAAGTACAACGAGGACGCCTGAAACACGCGAATCGTTTTGCTAGCTCAACAGAGCCGCCGTTACATTCCCCGTTCTTTTCCCTCTAGGACTTGTCCCAGGAATTGCCCAGAGTCGTAAGCAGGATTTTGCAACTCTTCGATGTGGAGCAATCCAACCTCAGCAAACTTGGCCATGATTTTTGGGCAGTCTATGCACCAGAGGGCGAAATGACGCACCGATTTCGTTTCGGTTTGACGTTTTTACTCTGATTCAAGTGGACTAAAGAGCGGTGACTCGAGAACGCTTTCTCGATGATTCCTCGTTTCGTATTGGCCCACTCGGTCGAAGCGCGGATTTCGATGAGTTCGGATACCTGAGTCATCGTAACCCTTTCCTGGCGACTGAAGAACCATGGCGTGATTGCCAATGTCATCAGCTCGACGGTTCGATAGTTTGCTTCGGCCGGGACATTGTCATAACCGGCGGCGACGACGACATCAGCAACGCATAACGTTTCACATCCTAGATATACATATACATACACACACACACACACACACACGTATACTGTGTGTTGCGCGATCCGCGCGAAACCGAGACGGAGTCTAGGGCCCGGGAAGACATTGCAAGTTCTTCGGCGGCCATTATTCGAGCGGCGCATGATCGAGGGTCTCTTGACGAGGAATTGGAGTGTATAAGTGGCTAGAAAACTGCGCCGGCGATCCGTCGTCCTACCTATCTCGGCGAGTGGCTCGACTCGTGGAGAAATTCGCTCACGAGTGAAAAAGTCAAAGAGATTTCAAAGCTCATCATGTCGTCCCTGGATTTGCTGCTTGACTGAAGGGGGCACTTCAGGGATTAAAACGAAGATGACAACGCCGGCCAAATAGTCAGCTGGTCTCAACGGGCAACGTCCGATCACAGAGGAAACAGCCTGAACAACTGCGGGCGACGCGTAACCGTCGACGCGCGCTACGCGACGTTAATACGCACCTCCCCTTAGAATATGAAGATAGATGATTGCCTGCAGCAAAGCCAACCAAGCTCGTTACTGCTAGTTACAATGTATGCGCCTTTTTCCTTTATTCCTTTCGATTTGCACTACCTCGTCACCAGTGGACTACTTCGTAGCGAGGTTCCTGCAGATGTTTTAGGTAGTCTGGATCATGAAACGCAGCTCAGAACAGTTGTCATCCTTCGAACTGGATTTGTCTGCGTGACGGACGACCGTTTTAGCATTTCGCTATGGCCAAGTGCAATCGATAGGGTTGTTCTCTTTGCAAATTCCGACAAACATTAGATGTTGATCGATTTAACAATGTTCAAGTTAATATCATATTGTTCCCCTAATCACGGCGATGCATCATGAGCTTAATCGGCAAACATCGTCACTTAGCATCGTTTGTGAAACCGGCCAGATTTCGCGTCACCTATCGAGGTACTGCGGCGCTGTATTTAGTTTAGCCATCCCGGACAGATATGGCAGATAATGCGCAATTGTCGTGATCCCGTAGATTTCCGCATTGACTTTTTTGAAACGCATTTGGTGGTGCATGAGCTGGCTTCGTCGGCCGTATAATACGCCGGCTTGGGCTTACGTCGAGGTGCTAAACGAAAGTTCCTACGAGAAATCCCTCTTAATACTGTTCCTGTAGGATTCTCTCTCGGCAAGACTGTCTGCTTAGCTGGGTGTGGGCTCGAGCGTTGGCCCTGCCTGTGGGGTTGTACGGATCCGGCTGTCGGATCCGGCTGTCGGATCCGGCTGTGTTGTGGGTCAGCCTCTGCTCTGTCAATGTAGAGGCTTTCCGTCACTGCTTAGGTCTCCGTTGTTCGTGCCGTTCGTAGGAGAATGAACGTGAGAGAGAGAACCTTTCGCTAACGACACCGTAAAAGAGAGCGGTTTCACAGTTTCCTGGAGCAGCTAAAATCATTTCTGAGCGGGCTGAAATGGCACTGCCATAATGGTCGCTCGCCTAGCTATGCTGATGTATCCTATATATACACACATATATATATATATATGTGTGTGTGTGTGTGTAAGGGCAGAGTAGAACTGCGTGTACGTTCGAGTGTGTAAAAACTTCACTGGTGAGGATACTAAAAATTCGATTAATTTTTCCTTCAAAGGAATCTTTCAACGCGATACATCAGAACAGCGTTATTAAAGTGACGTGTTTGCTAAGACAGTCACATCGTTACGCCTCTCTCGCTGTAATTATTTAGTACAGTTTGTTTTATCTTGTCACAAGCTTTTATTATCCGACTTAGCAAGACGCTGCGCTACCTCTACGAGCCAGTAATCGAAGCATTGAGTGCAAGGCCACAGTTGAAAATATCGAGCTCCGAGCTCGCTTATTTTGCCATCATCGTTTCCCAACCTGCAAATGGAAAAGCTCGATACGATTTTGTGAAGCCTCACCGCGCTGACCTCAGCACGGAAGGTCGATGTATGAATTCTGCCAGCCATGACAGACAGCGCGTAACGACCTCGGATCATTAGAACTTGCGCTGTCCGGCGCAAATAGCAGATCCAAAATTGGGACATTTATTGTAGATCGGCCGGTCAATGCAGGTTGCCTCCTGTGGCCAAATACGACGGCGGCCTTCCCGAGACCGTTTGCGCGAGTTTCGCCATTGCATTTCGACCCATGATTTTGCATATGGCTGCCCCAAGATTCGCTTGGTAATCAGCCAGAATACGTCACAGCTTCGGCGAATAGGGCGGAATCCGCTCTGGCCACATTTGCGGAATACGTGACCGCTGTCTATAATGCAGACTTACTGGGTGTTTCTATAGCGATCAATAAGCTCCATGACCCTTCGTTAACGACGTCTTTTTGTGGACATCATAAGCGACTGTGGAACGGCGGAAGAGGGTCTGGACAAAATGACCTAAGCTCTGCTACGCATCCAGGCGGCTGAAGTATATTCACTGAAAACGGGTGTCGAAAACAACGACAGTTGCCTGCATAAAATCGTTCAGGCTGTTGTGATCATCTCGACGCGATCCGGTGACGCAAGAAACGGTGAACTGCAGTAAAAATCTAATACTAATCAACTACGATAAATACTTTGTTAGATATTCCGTCGCTAAAGCGCTGAAGTAATCAAGATGTGCCCCCTACATGCTCGTAAAACAACACTGTATTCTTGTAAACACAAATTCTTGTCTCGGCCAATGTTGAACTCATTAGCGAGGTCTTAAAAGCCTTCTAGCGTATGTTTTTATTTCGAAAATCACTCTCGCCTTAAAGCATTAGCGACGAGAGCTAAATAAATTCATTCACCTACGTCGTATGCAAAAACGGCCGGCTTAAGTTTCGAGGCCGGTGTAGGGTCGTTCATGCCTCTCGCGAGCGTAGGGATATGGCTTGGCCTTGAAAACAGTGGTTAGCCTGATGAATAAAATTGGCCTTCGCTATGAGGTTGCAGTTTTTAGGCGGCCTTAGACCGGACACTCTGTAGCATAAAGGCTTATCGTAGACCGGTAGCCGATCGAGACTGCGTCGCCGAGAACCCGAAGCTGGTTCCGATCGGGGCCTGAGTTGGCCTAGTTAGTATGAGTGGGCCGCTTGTCTCAATAGTTTTAATTTAACAGAATAATAAAGTATATGCAAGTCCTACGTAGAACGTACGTACACCCTGAGGACCCGGATACAAGCTCCATCCGGGTCGGAAAACCTAAATCATAAATGTGGCGCATCTTGAGCAGGCATATACATTTTGTCACAGTAGTATCACAAACGTAACCTACTCTCAAAGCTGACGTTGTGATGCAGGACCTTCCAAATAAGCTATACCATGATACGTGGGCCTATGCCAGGCCCCTTTTAAAAGTCCCCTGAAACCCTAACGAAATATACACGAATGTTTACTTTCCTTTTGCTTATTTTATGCTTTTTAAAAAGTGTAGGCGCCAACTAAAAAGCTATGACCGAGCATTAAGCCTGGCATTCGAAGCACATACATTACGACTTAAGAAAACGCACTGTTAACAATCGTAATGACAAAAAACAGACGCATTGTTATATTAAGAGGCATGGATATCGTTCCTCTCACAAAACCAATCCTTTCCGAGCGACTGCTGATCAGGCGACAGAAGCTGCTGTAATTTACCAAAAGCCACACTTCGGTTTTTGTTGTTTTGCTGCGCAAGTAATGTATTTCAGGCTTTTCTCTACCGAGATTGTTTCACTTCAACTCCCTCTCTTGTAGATCTTCTGCGTCTTCCCCGTGCGTGTAACTTCGACATTAGCGCTGATGCGACATCGTTTTGAAACATTTTTTCCGTTCCGCTAATACCCTAACCTGCGTGCTAAGGGTTCCGCATAACCTGTATGGTAAGGGTTACGCATCTGGCGGTAACAGGGTCTTACTAACGCTCTGTGTATCTTTCTAGACTCACGAGGTCCTCTTTGTCTGGGCGTACACGTCTGCATTGCGTAAAGGTTGTGTGTCGGAAAAAAAGCAGAAAGTTTTCTCTAAGCTTTCCTTTGACTGCCGCTGTCGAACAGCGAATCTCCACGCCCTTAGAAGACAAACATTGGACATACGAGAGATAGGCCTGTCTGCTCCCCAAGGGAGTTTGTACCCGCATTCGTCCAGGAGGGACAGGATCCTTACTCGAGTGGGCGGCCAAATCAACCAGGACCCGCTCACCGCCTGGAACCTCCGTCAGGTTCGCAGGCCTCAAGTGGTTCGGCCAGTGTCCAAGGCACAAGCACAAAGTGCAAAGTCGATACTGAGTGGTCTGTCCTGCGCCTGCCTAGGCACCGCCTAGGAAAACGACTCAACCTGCGGAGTGGTCGCCTGTCAAGCAAAGGACACTACAGTTTCCGAAGAGTCAACTTCACTGTCGAGGGCCGTCTGTGGATTGATGCGTCGCAGTTATCGTTGATGGAACGTCAGCTGCAACGTAAGCCGGCGATCTCGGAGACCAACGTCCTAGAAAAACGCAACTATTTAAGTGTGATTGGGAGACAAAAGCCAGCAACCGGTGTATCAGGCAGGTAGAACTGATCGCGCCCTAAGCGTACTTAAGCCCTCAACGTCGAACAGTGTTCGTTCAACGTTTCCCTACTTAGATACGGAGTACTGAAGGTTTATTGGTGGTTACCGCACACATACCCTTGGTCAATGTCCGCGAGAGCCAGGTCCTTGACCTAACAATGTCCAGCCAGACAACAGCTCCCAGAATAGGCAGACGAAATAGTGCCCTCACTTGCATATGGCCATTTGCAGCGTACATTCGCATCTTGTTTACCTTACCCCGTTTCCTCTAATTTGCCGTTTCCCCTTGTGCGATTTGCTTACATAGCATTTGTACGTATCTACAAGACCGATGAATTTTGCGGACGAAAAATGCTGCCATCGACGTCCCGCCCTACGCGGCAGTCGAAACTTCAGCGAGCTGTGGGCCAAATGCAGCCTCCGGCGACCGGCGTTAATACTGTTTAGTTCTTTATGCGCCGGGGGACGGCGCCTTCGAGTGCAAGCTGCGGAGAATACTTCAAGAAGTTTTCTGAAAGATGGGACGAGACCGGTTCTTAAGCCCCCGGACAGGCCCGTCCCGGCCCTAGTCAGGCCCCCGTGCAAGGACGAAGCCCGTCTCGCGTGGGGCTAACTAGTTTTAGACGGTCGAGCCACCGGAACGGCACGCAGGACGATGTGCGTGCAGCGTCCAGCATGTATGCGCTCGCGAAGTCCTGTCTTCACATGCGCAGACTCTGAAGGAACACCTGAACGGTAGCCGCCCGCAGAGGCAGGACCCCCTCTCGGGAAAAGCTCCCGGAACTTTTGATTCAAAAAGTGCCAAAAAAGATGTGAATGGTTCAGACACACAACAAGAAAATGTGTTGCTTGTAGGAGTTGATATATTCTCATCTTAGACGTGAATACGTTTATGTAAATAAAAAAAAAAACAAAACGACATCTGCATAACGTTGCAGTTGGGGGAAAAGTATCAAAATAGCGTTCCTAGATACGGACCCTTTGAAGTGCCAAAAATGAATCCCTTCGTGTGTACATTTATACACAGACAAGGGGTAAGATTTAAACGTGTTACGAAAAACACAAATAGCATAAACATAAAGCAGGTTTAGAGCACATGTCGGAGGAACTCAACGTTGCGGATGACGCCTGATATGTGTCGTTTATTGCATACGGCCAACTGGAATTGCCAACAACGGTAGCGACTGACCATTCTTAAGAGCGAATCTCTTCCCTCAGGGCGACCAACTCGAGATGAAGGTATTCAAGTGACACCAGACAATCGTCGAAATTGCACAGTGGCATACAAACGCTGAACGATTAAAAAGCGCAACCTATTCCAGCACCCCGAATACAAAGCGCTTAGTTAATCGTTCTAAAAAAATATGACATTTTATTCGAGGTACGGTAGTTTTGGCGTTTACCGTTAACCTTTGTAAAACCTCAACTTAGTCGCATATATATATATATATATATATATATATTTGGTCGAAGCGTTATTAAATTTCGCAAGAGCGCAACAGCACTCCTTCTACATTGTTTTGTGAATTAAGAGCGCGTATTTATCAACTGTGCGCGTTTTCTGCGTCGCTCACTGTTGTTCTATATGTGCGCCTCCCTTATGTAGCTTTGCGGTGAGCGTCTGCATAACAAGACGACGTTGTATTCACCTTAAACGAAATTATGTTAAAGCCTATAGGGCTCGGCTTAATTCAAGCTGAAAGTTTGTAAATTACTGCGCGCATAATAAATAAATAAGTGATTTATTTTCCACTTATTGACATGAAGGTCTATTAGAAAGCGATGACTTCGGCCTCGGACTTTTTTGCTAGGGCCCCGGAGGTACAGTGCAGGAAGGCCGGAACAAATCTCATTTCGACACGAGAACACAAAAATGAATCAGCTTCAAGTTAGTAAAAGACAGGATGTCCAAGATGAATTCAAGCAGCCTTCAGGCATCGGCAAAGTCAATCACTTCCAGGCAATCGGACATCACTAAACAATGATGATGTTCAGCATAGTGCTACAGAACATCTAACTTCAGCGTACGAGCTGGAATCGGCACATAAACTTGGAAAAATTCATAAGCGTTCGTTGATTCACACTGACTCTGTACGTCTTCCGTATTCTTCACACAAACGCTTCTTATAGGAACATTCGCGCCCTCAACTCCTGACTTCTATATCTAGTCTATCATGCATGAGTACTCCCTGTAGTCCGAAAAAATTCTTCGTACGTCAACTCTCTTTGATATCGGCCTCATTGAAGACTGGGAAAAAAATCACGCCTAAAAGAGCGAGAGTTCCGTTCATGGAGACTAGACTTACTGCCCCCGTATAAATTCTACCTGCTACGGAAACCCGTGCGCAGGGTAATGCAAATATCCGAAAGACGGATGTAGAGCTAATGGCGAACGACCCGACCCTCATCTTTCTGCTAACTGCTTCCGTAGTTGACGGCTCCGTACTAAGTTGAGAGACCCAACGAATTACAGCTGATCACGTCGAAGCGTCAGAACGCAGAAGGGTCAGATGAACGAGTTTCGTAGATAGCTCGATAGGAAGACACTCTGAATATTTCATTGGCCTGCGCTTCCAGAAGCAACCTGGTGATGGAGTGGTCTAAAGGAAACGAAACGCTTCTAGCACTTCTGCACCGCTGTGCTCAATCAAATAGGTTGAATTTCAATGAATTCCACTGACTCACGTTATCGTTCGTTGTTGGCTCGGATCTACGACGTTTAGACGTTTATGGATGGATAAATGCTCTTCGGGCAGGTCGCCGAAACGGCGATGGTTTGTCCTATACAAGTTGATAATTTACTGGGGTCATGGATTGTGGGTGGATGCTGCTTTTTTCTACAGTTCCCTTCGGGCTCCCTTAGGGAATTTGGCTACCGTGTGATTTCTATGAACGGGCCACGCACAGAGAATAAACCGCAGCGTATCTTGAATATGAACTTTGATTTTTATCCAAAGGCTACTAACGCTATTTGTTGTCTGTTAATGTTATCGACTCAAATCTACATCTAAGATACAAAACAGCATTGAACTACTCTCTGCTCATTCATTCGTCCTCCCAGTTAGAACAACAAACTTGTAGAGCAAGCAATCAACAGTTAGAAAAAGAAAGTTAGAAACTGTATTGTTTGACTGACAGAAACGCCAGTTGTTTAGGTACCGAAGTACATAACATATATAAGGATCATATTATTATTATACATATTATTATTATATTATATATATTATATGATCGCTGTCACCGCGTCACGCTGCGGGAGTTCTCTGTCGGCGACAAAAAAATAAGCTAAAAGGGATCCCCAGGTTAAGTTGACCGAATACGTTGGCGACAACGACAAACAAATTGCCATAGCAGGGTATATATCAATTTGTGGATACAATTATATTGCACAATCTCTAGCGACGGGTTACGATACGCTATGAATCAATATTCTAGCCACAATTCACTGGGAGATACTTTCACTGGGAGACCATTTAAAATGCATCACCGTCTACAAAAAAGGCCACCGTCGCATGAGCAGCGACATGACGCCAGCCACAGCATCATCAACTTTGGCCAGTAACAATTGCCAAATGCTGCTAAATTCCGCTCTTCAATAAACGAACGACCCCTATCCAGTTGAAGGACAACTAACCTAACGGAAGGAGTCACGCCAGAATATATCTACACGTATCGGCACCTAACTGCGTTGAGTTATTGCAGCTGCTCACAGCGATTGCGCAAGGAAGACGAACTCGCTTTCGGCATCAATCAGCCTTCAGCCAAACTGACTGAACAACCAAACTTTCAGTGAAGCCTCTCATAGAACGGCTGAGTTATTTCGCTGGCTCGGATTAAGCAGACTATTGGGAATGACAATGGAAATCTCACAAGCCCGTGAAACGCCCCAGAACCCCATCCGTCCTCGAGTTGAATGTCGAATTTCTGCCCGGGCTTCAATTTCTCGTTCTATTCTTCAAGTGAATGAACGTTTTCTCATCGGTCCTCGGGTCCCCTGTACCTTGCCGGGTCCTCGACCGGACGCGGACGTGGAAACTGGAGAAACGGTCCTTCATGAAGTAGTGCGTCATAGCGGACGACGCTCGTCCCGATCTCTCGGTGATTGTATGGGGCGTACGTCGTCGAAGATGGATGAAACTCTGGTTTCGATGAAAGTTTCCGACAGAGTCACATAGATGCGGTCGCGGACTGTTGGTCAGGGGGGTACAGCTACGGCGTCCCCTGCAACGCTACCGCTCTGAGGATATCTCCGTGCTTTGGCTGCTTCTCATTCTGATTGTGTCCTGCTTGGTATTTCATTGTGTTCTTATTCAGGTGGAAAAACGTCTTGCAAGTCATGGCCTGGGTACAAGCGTCCGCTCGTTCATGAGTCTGTTGCTTTTGCAGTTGGGTAGAATGTCATGGGTGTCACATTCCATTCAGTGGTCTACATTGCCTTGCTATAAACTGTATACACTTCGACGAACTCTCAAGGTCGACAAAACACACACACACACACACGGACAGACACACACGTGCATACACATCAACTGACCAATTACCCTAAACAATCTTTAACAACGTATTTTAAGGGAACGCTCTCATAGTATTTAAGCTAACATGAGCTGCAGATTGGCCATCACAACTGGCGACCGGATATCGACGTCCTCCTTTACCTTAACTGCTCGTGGATATCACGTTTGGGCCGGTTTTACTCGAGAGCGTTTCGCCAATATCGTTTACCGATAAATGAGTCCAGTAAGACGAGTCTACTCGAACTTTAGGTCGAACCCTCACAAACGGGACGAGTTGTAGGCAATATCATATCCGATGTGCGTAGGTCGCGTTTAACGTTCGGATCAGCAGCAACGTATTGGGTTGTATTCCGGGTAGGTCTTCGTGGTCACCTTGAGGGCAGGACCTCGTTTGCCAGCCAAAACCTGGCGGGACACTTTGAGGCGTGATGATGAAGCGAAGAGGTCGCCTTCGTAGCCTACTAGGGTAGACACACTTTAGTATTTTATACCCGCTCAGCTAAACCACCATATATGAACACGAAATACTTCGTATTCGTAAATACGTGGTGTTTCGCGAATGTTAGATCAAGTCGTATCTACATCGGTTCAACGTTTTGTGAAGGTGCACCTTCCCCAAGGGACGTAAAAGAGCCTCCCTCCCCTAAGCTTATTTGTTCCTTCCTATCAAACCTGCTGGGCTTTCTCCGTAGACAATAAATGCTTCAAAACTAGGCTGTGCTTTCGTGACATCATGTTTCTATAAACCTAAGGGTTTCGAAACGCAAAGTTAGCCTCAAGCCGAACCTCATTTCTCTCTTTGGTCTATTTCGAGCCTGCTAGGCTGTCCCCCTAACTTACTAGCACAACTTCTCGCTAAAGTCGTACCTGAGAAAATTGCCATTCAACTTACTCTAACAGCCCCCCTTCTCTATGTCGGATATCAGCACGATAATAGCAGAGCCGGTTGGCAGATGCCCCCCGTGATTGGCGGAAGCGAACTTGCTGACTGATTACCTGTTCCTGACAAGCTTTCGCGTAGGTTAGTGACGGTACTGACACAGTAAAATTGGTACCCTTACGGACCGGCATGGATGACACTCTTGCGTGGCTGTCACTAACCCGTTGTTAGCATACGCGCGGCCTTTGTGTGTGTGTGTGTGTGTGTGTGTGTGTGTGTGTGTGTGGGGGCCTGCGTGAGCCTGTGATCGACGTCGGTTTGGTCATTTACCGGCGCCCTGTGCCATACGAGTCCCCTTGACGGCCAGATACTTCAAGAAACTCGATTCGTTGTTAAAAGTTGTCTGCCTCGAATGGTTTTATTGATTACGCGTCGTCATAGTCTAGGTTAATGAATTAACTGTAGACATATGTATGTATGTATACCTTGGCTAAATAAGCTTAAGCTTAATAGTTTACAGCCGATAGCTGCGCCATATCAGGTCGTACTGCTACAAGCCGATGCGTAAGCACTAAACTGCGTTTGTCATACTTGAAAGATAATCCTAGGATTAGTTCACTTTTCGGTAACCAACAGCTAAATGGGAGAAATGCAAGCGACAGCCATATTTTCTTTCGAACTAACGTAGCCACGTAGACGCCGAGCAAATGGCTACTGCCTCAATTAGATAAAGCGCCTAGAGATAACTGAAAAGGCGGCATTAAACCAACACAGTGGAGCTTCTGAACAAAAACAAAGCCGGCCTGCTTGATTCTATCTCAGGACAGAGACGGGACCTAAGCCATAAAAAAGGAAATCGTCCTTCTTGCCCTCTGGTCCTTCTTCCACTGTCAGGGATCGCTCTTGTGGCGCATTTCGGTTGGCAGAAGGTCAAAGAGGGCACTCGCAACGGTGTCAAACGGCCGACTTACTTCGTTTGTTCACTTCCCAGGCCATTGGCCTACAGTGCCCGGCCGGCCAAGACTTTTTTTTCGCCTAAATAGAATAGCAACGCGTCTATCGAAGGGTAACCGTCGAAGTTGAGCGGAACGCTTGAAACGCTCGAATGGATGCATCCCATGCTGTAATCGGGACTTCCTCGAGAGGTCTATTTAGCGGTTAAAGGGGACCTCCTTATTATGACGGAGTCCGCCGTAGAATCCTTTCCATCGTGTCGAATCCATGTTCGAGACAAAACGAAAAGGACGAACGGGACAGTCCAATTTCATATATATATATATATATATATATATATATATATGTATATATATATACAGTTTAATGGTTCCATCAGCTGTAAAAGAGACTTCAGTGTTCCCTCTTCGAGAAGAAAGCACAGGAGAAAGAACAGGCGCAATTTCAGGTCAGACAAGCGATCCGGTAAACAAGCGGACGAGAGTTGTACCCCTCTGGGTTCACTCTGATGAAATCGCAACAGATAACGATGGCAGATCTGCCTTTTTATTCAGGTGATGGGTAACACAACCTCATCAGAACGGCCCTGACTTAAGCGGAGGGATCCGCCAGAAGCCGTCGTCCTGCAGCTTCCATCCGACTGAACGAATCAAGCCGGATTTCACCCGCCCGTTGATTAACGTCTTCGCGCGGGCCCATCCGTCCGACGCGTTTCGAGCCGCGCAGACGTCATAGGCGCACGGGATTTAATGGGTTCTTGAATTTCCAGCGTAGCTGCATGTTTGTTGCGCGTTTCTCCGATCCGGCGACAGTTTGCTGCTGTCCGTAATTTGGTAACTTTTCACAGCCGTTTCGTGTACGATCCGGCCAGCGAGAGACGGGAGCCGCAGATCAGAGCCCCCGGAATTGCCTATGATATCGGCTTTGGCCGCCTCATCGACCTAACGTGTTTAAGCCTAACGTGGGCATGTTTCTGTTAGCTTAGGCTTAAGTACATCCATTTTACCGATTCGCTGATGTTCTCTCAAAGTTATCTGTCCTGGCAGTGTCTGATTGGGTCGGCCGCTTCTCGATGATTGCGCATGTGTGCAGCCATTGAAACGACCTCCTTGATGATTTGGTACGTTTTGTCCCCTTGATGTTCTGTGGTACCATTTAGCATATCTAGGTTCCATTGTGTTCTAATCGCTACTCGATTGCGTGGCACGGAATCGAGTGGCACTGGGTCGTACAACAAAACGCCTTTCTGGCGTGTGTCGCCCAACGGCCGAGTTTTGCTCTTTGCTTGTCTAACGGTCAAACAGAGGAAGCAATTTTGCTGCTGCATTTCTACCTGTCACGTTCTTTTGTCATGTCCCTTTCTCGGTCCTAGGTCCGATTAGGCTCCAGCTCTTCGGATATCCGCGAACTAAGTCGCCGTCGAGGTGATCGGCCGCCGTAGCATGGCGGCAGCTGCTCCTGCAGCAGCAACGGCGACGACGGTCAGGATTCATCGGCACTTCTGCAAAAACTACAATCAACCAACAGCGAGTCAGAGACAGACCATTCCGAGGGGTTGACTGTGTTCTCCTGCTCGGGCCGTCCGTATCGTTTTGTCAGTCTTGATTTGCTCTTCTCACTCTCTCTCTCACACTCTTCATCTATTTCTCTCTCGTTCTTCCCTCTCCCTTTCTCCACCATATTCCCCATGACCGGCAACGGCCAACTCCGCCTCCCTTCGCCTTCGTGTTAGAGACGGGCAGGAAAAGAGTATTTGCGTTCCAGGATAGATGCGTCGCGGGGGCAGAGCCCACGTTGCGCCTCAGCGATTTGAATTTAAACTCACTACGACGCGTGGCCGGGGGCTAGCGCCGAGCTGTCCGCCTTAATGCCCCCATCTCCGCCTCTTGAGCTGTTCTTATATATATATTACACGATTCGGACGTTCGAGGAGGAGAGACCAAACCAGACATTAGGGCTGGAGCTGGCCCCCATCATCCTCGCGCGTCAGCAGCGGCGGCGGCGGCGGCAAACCCAGCGAACAGATGCTGCGGCCGCTACGGCCTGTTCGTCGGTGATGGGGTTCACTTAGTTGGTTTTCTTGACTTCGTACGCGAGCGCCTCGACGCACGATGGCCGTGGGCTCGCGTCCCTGTGTATTCCGTAGAAGTGCGCCATTTTTCTCGGGGGTCACACGTCCATGTACATATGCATGCCCACTAAGCGTTCGTTGCCCCCCCGCCCCGGTGCATCTGTGCTCCTGCGTGTCGTCCTGAGACGAGGAGACTAGCCCTCTCTCGCTCGCTCGCTCCCTTCCGCTTTTCTTCTTTCAGCCTTCTCCTTCTCTCACTTTTCTTGTCTTCATCCGAGCTTTATCCTTGGCCAAGTTTCGGATGGTTCAACTCGCGATGAGTCGTTACGCGCACGAATCATGAGGCCTCGGAAGCCCCCACAGCATCGAGTTCGGCCATGGTTCAGCGGTTCTGCGCTGCCACCACCGCCGCCCCCCTCTGGGCGCGTGCAGATCGGCCGGAGAACCGGGGGGCAAGCGGCAAAGCTCGAGAGTGTTGCAGAAGTTAAACAAATTGAATTAGCAATAGCCCGCCAGACCCGGCTGGGGCATAGTGGACAAGCGGGGCATAGTTGGGCGGTCCGGCGTCCGTCAGGGAGATCTGCCGGACGCCGTTCGGGCTGGAAAAGAAGGAGAAGACCGGGGGCGCGCGCGCGCGCTTCAGACCAATCCTAAGGAGTCGTCGCGTAGTCCCAAATGCTGGAGACTATTGGAGAACAGTTGTTCTCTCGGTACTCTTTTGCCCCCGTCCCCCGGTCAACTCAGGACACAGCTCCGTGAGAGGCATGGATTCGGCCGTACGAAGAACATTTCGATAGGAACCCTGGCCGAAGTAAAGCGGCACTCCCTAAACGTGACTTCGAATCGAACCGAAGTATCAACGGTCGTGCAACGGTCGCGGAATAGCAGCACTATTTTGGCTTTTTGCTATGCGTCGGGGCACGGGTGTGGATCGGATGCCCTGCGCGAAAAGCCACTCAGAATTCTGGTTCGCGCTGTGTCGGACGGCGACCACATCAACCTGAAGTCGGCTCAGGTGAAGACGTTCTTCTAGACAATATCGGCTTCGAAGCTCCACGCATAAGCGCATTTCTTAATGAACGTTTAAGTCGGTCTGGACGACGACGACGACGACCACGTCTTTGCGAAACGCTCCCATCCATAAAACGCGGCTAGGTTGGGTGCCGTTGTAGGAAAATAGTTTAGGCACAAGCCTGTTATTCAATGTGTGCTGGCTCGGTAAATTCATTGCGGTCGCCCTCCTTCCCCGCTAATATAAGGAGGACGCATCGAGTACGCGTTTTTGTCGTTTCCCGCTCTGTAACCTGAATCTGTAACCTGAACCCGGTTCCTACGCAGAAGCGAACGGGCGGCGGCGGCGGCGGCGGCGGCGGCGGCGGCGGCCCGGTGGAGCCGTAGCTGACCTGCGTTTGTCTACGTGGGCGTTCGTGTGAAGACATCCAAGGCTAACACACACACACACACACACACACACAACCTGATAT
Source organism: Tropilaelaps mercedesae (assembly GCA_002081605.1). Lineage (NCBI taxonomy): Eukaryota > Metazoa > Arthropoda > Arachnida > Mesostigmata > Laelapidae > Tropilaelaps > Tropilaelaps mercedesae. The sequence goes on from MNPL01027113.1 coordinate 18,764, forward strand.
CATATCAGCGTATTTCCTATAATTTCTATCGGCTTCGGCTGTGCGCAGCGGCGCTGGCGCGCAGACGGGCGGCTTTCTGCCGCCAGATGTGAACGAAGACTGGTAGGAAGATCCATTGCTCTTCCAGGCCGACAACATCCCCAGCCGGAAGATCGTTCGCAGTTGTGATGAGTGCGTTTCATCTGTTTCTCTACTCGTCTGTTTCATTTAGCTCGGACGTCTGATATGCCACGATGGTCAGAGGTATGGTGGAAACATTTCTTATGGACTGCTCCTTCCCTGAACGAGCGTATTTTGTTGCGCAGGATCGGATTTTGTTGCGAGAAATGGCAGCCTAATACAACACCAGTTTTATTTTTGCCGTCCATTTTGTCCGTCGAGGAGCTGCGTGAGTTTAGAGGTTGAGTTATCGCTGCGCAATTTAGCGCACACTTAATGAAATAAAGCGATTGGGCTTCGTCTAAATCTACTAAATGGAGACTGCTTTGAAAATAGTAACAAACATTATATATACATATAAAAACGGTGCTGCACATTTTGTGCAAAATGTGATACAAAAAGTCGAACACAAACGTCACTTTATTGTATTTTTTTTAGGAATTTGGAAACGTGTGTGTGTGTGTGCGCTCTACGAAGCATAAAATGCGGATAGTCCTGTAGCATATTTTTAGGACGCACTCCTGTAGGAGGCTAGAGTACATTTGTGGCTGTTACTCCTGAGTGAAAATAACAACGAATAGTCCACCCGTTAATCGATGCAGTTGCTCATGGATAAACACATCCTCTCGCTCGCCTATACGAACGCTAATGACGAAATAAACCGACGCATGCGTTTTTTTTTTATCTTAAAAACATTACGGCTATCCAATGAACGTCGACTAAATCGTCGTCGTTCCAAATAACGGCGTTGTTCTAAAGCACAAACCAGCCATGACGGTAAATGCGACCAGCCGACGCGTTCAATGCTAAACCCTTATGATTAGTATGTGAGTGTAATTTTGGCGAACTTCTTTCTCAAAATTGCTCAATTTTTGCTCGACAACAAATGAGATTAAAGAGAGGTAGCCCAAGCGACTCGAAAGAAGTGTGTCCAGTGACAAAAGCACGATATTGCCAGACGGGAACATAAACCGCGAGGAATGCAACTCCCTGAAGGATGGAGTGGAAGCGACGACTCGAGTCTTCGGTGAAACTGTGGAATTCGTTCCGTGCAAAGGATTTTGTCTTGATACCAAGATCCCCACAGCCACTTAGGTTCCAGATTGGTCGAGGGGAATCTGGTGGTCGAGGGGAGCCTGGTGGTCGAGGGGAGCCTGGTGGTCGAGGGGAGCCTGGTGGTCGAAGGGAGCTTTTTTCGATGACGCGCGGCAAACGAGGAGACTTCCGTATGTCATTGTTGGCCTGGCTGTATCTGTCGCATACGCCAAATACCCTCGCGATGCTGTCAGAGGGGAATTTTTTAGACATGTCTCGTACGATGCTTCGGCACAGATATTGACTATTTATTTTTGTCGTTATTAATGCGCACGAGTGACACACGACGCAACGACCGCCGGGACGCTGAACATCGTCCTCGAATGAGCTCCACTTCTGAACGTCCTTCGTTTCTCGTAGTTACCTCGCAGATCTTCAAAGCCTCGACGGGCATCCACGACGACTCCACGATCCTTCCTCGTTCGATACCAAAAGCGGCTGCTACCAGAACTGGTCGCGGGAATCGCATTGCCCCTAGTGGCAATACAGGTACAGATGCCAGAACGCTGAGCCAGCACGAATTCCCCCCATCCCTCGTCTGAGCTGCTCCACCTCTTCGCCCGCAGAGGCTGCTTGACTCAGAGCTCTCCATTCTCCCTGGCTGAATTCCGAAATTCCCACGTGGAAATTCTCCCCCGATCTGGAACCGCCTCGAACGCCAGCCTGGCCGACGGCCGCGGGCAGCTTCCGACGTTGCTTACGCACTTCGCCCGCCGGATGACGGTCTTCGTCGTTCTTCTGTTTCGCGTCCAATAATGATGATGTTCATCTGATGACTTTGCTCTCTGACGATGCGTGATGACACCAGCCGAATGAAAAGGGACTCGGCAGAAGAGCAGAAAACACAAAAAACCGCCTTCCCCCGTCAACAACGAACACACACACAGAAGGGGCCGATGGGGGGGCTACATGACTCTATCTGCGCCGCGACAGCGGCAACAGGCGCCAACGACATGAAGAACTCGTGAACTCGCGGCTTGCTAACAATACAGCTGCGGATGGCGGCTGACTCTCGCGCTACGTCGTTGCCATTAGAATGGTCTCGCACTACTTCGGCACACAGGACGCGCTTAGGCCATGCCGGCAGGGGCATCGGAGTGAGAGAAGAACAGCTACGAACAACGACAAGAGATGCTAACGGAGATAAGCGGAGGCGAGTAACGTTTTGGCCGCGCGCGGTGTCAGCCGCTTTATGGGGTGTTGTCGCTATGCCCCACAGGGTCTGGCTGGCTGGCTGGCTGGCTGACGGGGCAAAGCAATAGACCGCGCGCGCGCGCGCCTTCGTTGCCCTCGCCTAAAGACAAGAATGCCGGAATAGCTTGGCACATACACCCATCGCTGTGCTACGCCATGCTAAGGCATTTCAGCCTCCGGCGCTCGAACGATGCGCGAGCGTGAAGTAGGGACGCGCGTTCTCATTAAACGTGTACCGCCGAAGTCGGTGCGCGTTCATTTTGTTTTCAGGGACGCGCGGATTCCGAGGCTCGCCTTCCAGCTGCCGGCGGCAGGTGAGCTCCCTGTTCTCTCCGAAAACCTGCATGACCCCGACAACCTTTTTCCCCATTGCAAACTCACTTTGGTCGTATCACCTCACCGTTTGGAGGTCATCGCAAGTGCGAGCAGCTAATGATAACATAGCCATGCCCTCAATGTTTTTCTCTGCTCGGCCATCTGGCTTAGTTCAAAAAGGGGGCCAAGAGGAGGGCAAAGCTGTATCGCACAATGAGGCTCGCGCTGAACAACTCACGCAGCCTCCCTTCGAGGAACGGCACCTCACGACTGTGGGGCGTCAAAGAAGACGCCCAATACTGGACCCAAAAAAGGGTTGACGCGCGCGGGTTTAACCGGCGTTGCAGCGAGGCTCTCACAGCTTCGACGGCCGCCGTCGTTGATGGCCGAGGTGCGTTTTTTTTTTTTTGCCTCTCCTTTGCCCACGCCGCCGAAGTGTAATTACCGTCCATACCCCACCCACCAGAGACCGGTAACGTAACGGCGGGTCTGCGAGTCTGACCATAGTCGCGGTTGGCGGCCTGCCGCGAGAATACCAAACG
>MNPL01027113.1:25969-37976 GCA_002081605.1 Tropilaelaps mercedesae
AAAGACAATTTGGCAGCAGTTCCAACTCGTGCACCGTCTCGTTCATGATTGCGTCTCGGCGTGGCGATACAGCCCCCCTGGGCATTCACCGGTCCCGACGCTGCTGTCCGTATCTTCGCCATGATCTTCACACAAACGGACGACAAGGGCATACGTCTACAAACACGAATCAGGCGCTATATTGCGCACGTCAGGATTACAAAGTGGCGGCGGGCGAGGGTGGTATTTCACGATATAGGCAGCTCCTCGAACATCCATTTTGATAGGAGACGACCATAAACTTTTTCTCGAGGGGGAAGGACGAATTGCCAAGTTTATGCTGCACCTTGTTAGAAGGACGAGCCGCTCCTAGGCCGCTCCTAGGCCGCTGCAGGTTGGTGGCCATGCGATCCATGCCCTATACGAACGTACACAAAACATGGCCGAACTTAGGTGTCAAGCCACCCATGAAATTGACACCACGACGCGGTCGAATTTGAATAGTTGAAGAAAAGCTACGCTTTAGGTACGCGACCAGCGACGCCCACGAGCGACGCGTACGACGCGTGCACCTTCGAATTAAATTTGTCATTGCCTGTTTGACGTACCGCAAACGTTGCGAGGCTTCATGCCGTTATAAATCGATTTCTCTGTCTCGTTCCATCCTGAGTTTCCCGGATCGGCTTTGCCACAGCTTCTCGATCAGAAGGCCCTGAACGAAAAATGGTCTGGCGACGTTTCTGGCCGAGCAGAGCGCCGCGGTGCTGCTGATGTTGCAGGATCCCACGAAACCTGTCACGAAAATCACGAAAACGTTGAAGAACAGTGGCCGTGTACGGATCTGGGCACGATTAGCGGCTCGTGAACTCGGCCAGAGCGCGTTTTCGCTGGCTGAATACTGCGAAGAACCACCAGGCGCATCTTCAGAACTGGTAACGATGTCATGACATGATATTCAGACGCTCCGAAGGGCATTTGATGAATTTGTTCGTCTCAATAATATGCCCCATCACATCGGTTGATAACTACAGGAAGCTACAAAGCTTCAGCGTCGTTCTCGATGTTAAGTACACGTTTGTGCTTTGGAGAATAGCGAATCGTGCCACAGAAGGCCAGTTTACCCCCCGTGGGGGTAAACTACGTTACTCGCAGAAGGCCAGTATGCCACCGGGGGCAAACTGGATTACCCGCAGGTGAGTTACGTATTAAGGGTGGCATGTAACCGAGACACCTCCATAGCCCCGACAAATGGCGGCATCCTTTCAGAGACCTTCTATGCGGTTTTGTGTTCACATACACATGTGTGGGGTAGCCATGCGCACCCCTCAGAGACCCCAACCGAACATGGCTGTGTCGCAAGATGAAGACGCCATGTTCTTCTGTCATCACGCGTACTTCGTTCGTTCGTTCGTACCCGAATGTTGACAGACTAGCAGACGCTGTGACGTTGTTAGCCAACGTTAAAAAGTTTTCACGTTGGTGTGGCAACTACTTACGCCCACCAAACCGGCACAGAGGGGGAGTGACCTCCTCGTCTTCCTCGTGTCTTCCCCCCTCCCCCCCCCCGTCTTCATCGTTCGAAGTCCCACCTAGTCGTAATCGCCGGATGCGAACTCCAACTGAGTGTCGTAAAGAGCAGTTCCAGGTCGTACCTCAATGGCGAGTGCCTGGATGGCGCGGCCGGCAAGTAGATAATGGCATTAATAATAATGCAGAAACTTTCGCCGCGGATCGGGTAGGCCGCGTGAAGATTCGCGACTCAGATAACGAAGTTGTCGACGCGCGAACGGCTGCTATATGGACGGAAGAAGATAGGCGTGTATAGGAGGAGGTACATGAGCGAGTATCGAGTCTCCAGGCCGGCGTGAACAACGAGCACGAACTACGAAAGGTTTGGCCGGCGACCCTCCACAAACGAGTCCGGCCAAACTCTTCGCCGAAGCTCTCTTTGGAGTTCTGCTCGCCGTACTGCTCCGCGTATTGCTCCAGCGGCGACGCTGGCGAGATGGGGACGTACGTCTGTGTCTGGCTCCAGGAGAACGTCGTAGCGGTACCCTGAATTAGAAATAACAACCGGTTGGGGGTCTCGTGAGTGAATGCGTCCACCACCTGTGCGCGTGTTGATTATTAAACCTGGTGATCTTCGTTTTTCCTTATGACAAGCGGAGCGCCAGGCAAGTGGTCTGCTGCCACGGCGAACACGAGCACGGGGCACGCCGGTAACGACGTCGGGGCAAAGAACGTGGCTAGTTTTTTTCATTTGGTTGGTTTTTCGCAGAGAAGGCTGACGACCAGGAGACCTCAGCAGACAAAGCCGTGCAGTCGGTGATTTTATGCATAAATTCCAATATGCGTGTGTCTGTGTGTGTGTGTGTGTGTGTGTGCGTGCATACATATATATATATATATTTATATATATACCAAATAGGCTCAGTACGATGCCGTTGGGCTCGCGGCTTCTAGCCGGAGAAGTAAGTACGTGTATGTATGCGTGTGTGTGTGTGTGTGTGTGTGTGTGTTTGCTAGCCTGGCTCAGCAGACTTTCGCAGACCTTCCCTTAACCCCAGAGCCTTACCGCGTCGCCATGGTGCAGCGCCATATTACCTCATCACAACAGACGAGCTCGAGAGAGCACCGGCAACAGCCGCCCGGAAAAAATTTCCTAAATCGTCAGATCATGCCTAGAGACTACCTTGGAATGGTGACGCCGACGCTAGGGCACGAAATGGTCCCAATTTAGACTGCTTCTTAACGGCGCCGGCCGGGGCTGCGTTTTTAGCCAGCGAAACGGCGCAGCAGTTACGAATTTAATAAGTGCCGATGCCGGTCGTGGCACCACGGAAAGTGGGTTCGTCAGGGGTGGCCGCCAAGCCGCACGCCACGACCGCGCTTATTGGCTGGCAACCGAGGTAATCGCGAATATTGCCGCCTGGCATTGAATAGATATTGGGAACGACTCGCCGAAAGAAAAAATCAAGGTGTGTGTATATATATATATATATATAGCAGTGGTTTATATGCTGCGTTTGTTTGTCTAACTGCCACTAAGCTGTTTTTAGTGGCGGAGTTTTTACTTCCCCAGCTATCTCTGCGTAATCTAGACGAAACTAGTTCGGAAAACGCCAAGAAATAGTGTTATGTTCTTTTATTAATGTTGAACAAAAATTAGTATCTTAAATAGTATTCTACCTGTTTAACAGAATGTGCGCAAGCAGCGTCTAATGAAGAATATACGAGCGCACAATAACAAAAATACACACAAAACGTCACCAAACCTTTATCTGGAAATATTCCTTCTTTGAACGTGTGTGGAATGTGGGCGATATATCATCATCAGCTAATTATTCATAACTTCACTAATAAGTTACTTTGAAATATAGCAAAGCACGGCGTGTATTTTCGCTCTTGGGATAACGTTCTAGGTCCACGTATACCGCCAATGGCACACCGAACATTGTATTCCTCTCAGCACCGATTGTGTCCTAGGGCCTCCGAAAGTTCTCTCCACCCTTCGGAGCAATGCGATCCTCAGATCTTAGCTACCTCGAGACGTAGACTAGGACCAGTTCTTTGAGTCGTTATAGTTTGCTACCTTTTTCAAGAGATGACCAAAATGGTACCTGGCCGACGGCCTTTGCGTCGCGCGTAAGCGGCTGTGCTCATTTTGCGATAGAGCGAATCTCACCACGTAAATTCAGGCTTCCGCAGCATTAAAGTCACCCCTAAAGGGGCACGCGGATAAGGTGGGTGGCCTTTGTGGTGTGTCTTTGATGGCCTCCGCGGACAGGGGCGGTTTGCCCTCTTCAAATGGATAATTGTCCGTAGAAAGGTTCCGGCCACCAATTACCAACGAGCAGGTCGTTGTGTTCATTGGCCGTTACGGCCAGCCGGGGCGAGATTTCGTCTTGGCATAGCCGACCCTTCACAGTGTAGCCCCCACGGGTGCTGAGGCCCCTCTGACTGCGTAGCCGCACTTAGAGACAGCGTCCCACGTTCTACCATTCCCGGACTGGAAAACGGTAGACAGCCTAGTAATGGCCGATCGCTAGAATTCTACAGAAATCCTCGTGTACACGTTCATGTGGGTAGTATTTGAAGTAGGAAAAAAACTTGCTATAGACTATAAGTTGAAAAAAACAATGGTACAAAACGAACGAACATCACCATATACGAATTGACAGTTCCCATAATCTCATTCTGTATATTTGTTATCAAGTAGATGTACAAATATAATGTAGAAGAGTTGTCGACGACAGCTTTCCATCCCGTCAGCTAACAGAGATATTCGCAGGGTGCCGATGAGCCGCTGCCATAAAAAACTTAGATTGTGTAACTGGGTGTCACCTTGTCGCAGTGACGGGGCAGTTATCCTCCAACTTTGTTTGCGCTGGCACTTGATCGAGTAATTGTAATCAAGTAATTAAGAGCGTAATTGTTCGTATTAGTTCGAAACTACTCCGGTAGAAAGCTTCACCAGACCATCGGTGAATCCGTGTCCATTTTCTAGAGCGGCCTAAAGCCGGAGTGTGCTTGTCTCTATTTTTGTCTGGAAAAAACACACTTTTAGGGCTGGTCGTCAGCCAATATTTGACGTGTAGGGTAGCATTTTTTCTACTCCTTCGTAACAAGCAATCCCCCTCAGAATAAATGGGCAACGGCGGGCATCGAACGCGAGCACCCCCAGCCTCCCATGTATCTTCTCTGGTCGTCCCATCGAGTTTGATCGAGTTCTTCATTAAATCTATGCTAGGCCTATCGTTCTTCCAGGCGTCTTCCAGAGGCCTACGAGCACGTCCTTGGCCTTTGATTGCATGGGCGGCTGGTACTCGGACGTTCCACAATTAGTTGATTCCTGTCAAATGCTAGAATCTCTATTGCGGTGACCCTCAGATGACCCCTATTAGCCGTCATGAAGGCCATCAAGTGATGATACTACCGCTGTGGTGTTTATATAGAACGAACGGTGATTCACAAAACTCCTATCGAAATGAATTTATTTTTCCTGCTAGGAGACCCGGCAACACCGACTTCAAAAGCGTACATATATACGCACGCTGATTACTATGCCAAGTTCAAGGTCGTGCGTGTCACGGCGAAAAAACACACACACACACACACATATATGTGTGCGTTAGCCTTGAAATTTGTGTTGTTGTTGTAAGGAGGTCATCGTAGATGCAATTCCGCCTGTCTTGTCCAGCCACACCGATTGTATACATAATTGATTAACATTAGCCGTCGACAGCTCCGCGACGGCGGTAGCTGCTATTAATAGAGTTGACGTCAGCCGGCGTCAGCAGCGCGTGAAAATATCGACGCGACCCAGTAGACCGCCGAGTTGCCTTGAAGGTTTACCAAGGCCGCCACACAATCGCACGTCAGCACATTCTTCGTTCGCTGCTAATGTCAGCGCCCACCGCTGGGAATCAACTAACAAGGCCGTACGTTGTTGTTGTTGAGCGGACGTTAACAACTAAAGCTGAGTGAAGCAACATCCTGTGAAATTAAGCGCTAGGCTTCACGGACACTTCACCTGGCCGGCACTAACTTGCCATAGAACTCGGTGTACTCAGAGCTGCGTCTGGAGGTCAACGGGGTAGAGAAGTCTCTCGTAAAAAAAAAAAAACCAGCAGTATCGTGATTACATTAATGAGCTTCAATACGCGCGTGCCTCTTGTTTGGCCTATTTCCGTTCTACTACTAAATTGCTATTTAGAATAATGATTAGCAACTCATAATAATTGTTATTATCGTTAAATATGAATGTCGTTGTCACTAATGAAGACGTCCTTCATTGGTAACACACCCCAGTGGGTAGCACCATCAATCAAGTAATTAGCTTATTTTCACTGGAGTGGCATCCTGGTGGGAAATCTGTCACGAAGACTCCACAAGCGTTTTTGTGTAAATAAACGATTACGGAGGAAGAACTTAATCCTAGAGGTAGAGATGGTTGCAGATCATGCAGTTCGAAACATGCAGCATCACGTCGAAACTTCGCAAAGTCTAGAGTTCTGTTATGGACTTCAGTAGCGGTGTTGTTTCCGCCAGCTGCCATGTGCTCGTGACATGGCAAGCACATCTGCACGCACACAACTTCAAGCGCTCTACGAGACGTTACGGTTGCCCCATTCTTCAAACAGGGGCCCACCTATTTCACTTCATCTTTAGTATGCCTCATTAGACGGATATGCTCTCAGAGTTTTTTCCGTTCTTCGATCGGCCATCACTTCACTCGACCCCCGGCTCCCCTCTCAGCGGCCACCGTCTGTCGTTGCCATGTCGTTGCACCGACTCAGGGTAAGGCGGGGGTGCTGCTGCTGCGAAATATCTTCATTCCGAAGCCCCTTGTTCCCCATCTTCCAGCCCTCAATACCCAGCCCCGGTGTCCTGCGCTGGCCGTGCACCGATGGACGTCTCCGGCGCTCCTATCAGATGTTCTTTCCATTTTCCTTGGTTCGTTGCCGATCCGGCCTCGTCGACGGGGTCCTGGTAAAGGTTCTATGTTGGGCCTGTGTTTCGCCCGCCGAAGGTCGAACGACCTCGACGTTGAGAATAGAACGTATCGATCCTCTTCGTTTCACGCCGGTCGTTCATCTTCTAAGTGCTCGACGGCCTTCGGGCCCGGGTTTCCACTACCTGCTTCTTCGTTCTTCTTATAGTTTATTTTCTTTTTGCGCGCCGCTTCGCTGCGTATGCCCTATTCGAGAAGATTTTCCTATTCTCCCGTCGCTAGCTTGCCGTAATGTAGGAAACGGACGAAAAAGCGCATGGGGTGGCCGGATTGGCCCCGTGGGCAAGCTGGCCTAAGCCGCTAAACGTGGGGGGGGTACTATACCGTTGAAAGCCATCGGGGGCTGGCAACCCCCGGCAGCGGCATACTCGAGTTCCCGCTCTGGTTTTCGCGCCCGACGAGCTTCAATAGCCAGAAGAGAACGGAGCCCATCAGCATTCGCATAGCAGCGCGGCGCTCGGTTGGCCTCCGCCGAAGGCTGGTCTGGGGGCGCAGAGTAGGTGGACCGCCAATGAATGCTGAAGGGAGAGTTGCGTGCAATGTACAGAACTTACCATTGCCCCTACATCGGCTGCCATCACTCGCAGATCCGATGTACGTTTACCGATATATCGGTCTTCTTCCAGTCATTTTAGAGTAGTCGGACGCCGTTAGCCTCCATCCGCAGCGGCCGGCGAGGTGGCAACGGCACCACTTCACGAGGGCACGCGCGCTATAGACGAAACGTGCTTGCGATATTTTCGGCTAATGACGGATACGCTTCGGTTAGTGTGGTACTTCGCCTACGCTCCGGGCCGACAGCCCCCGCGCGCACCTACAGGGCTCCCGCAGTTCGCTACTGGCCGTCAGCTTGGCCAACCGCTCACTGAATCTCAGACCGGAGTTTCGGAGCGATCGGATGGCCATAGGTTGTCTGATTGTGTCCCCTATTGATCTCTGCGTCCCCTATTTATCAGGGGACACAGATCGCGCAAAAGAGCTGCAAGGCCGAAGGCGAAGATCGCATCCGTCGAGGAGGCGGTATTTGGTGGACAAAAAAAAAAAACCCGTTTTCCAACTACAGGGGGGCAGGATATCCACTCGATCGATAGCCCGTCCAATCGACGGGTTTCGCACAGAGCGAACGTTACGAGGCTGAATTAGTGGAAAAACTATAACATTATTAGCCAGCTTAATTTTGCGCGACCAGCCGCCGGCCACTCGCCGGCGAATCGACAAGGTTAGCGATTTCGTTAACGGATGCTATTTCGTAAGGCCGATACCTCGAGCGATTTTAGCAATTTTCCTATATATATATATAGATATATATATAGATATATATAGGTTACAGTTTTGATGAAAGAAAAGGCAATACAAAGGAATTGAAGCATTGTTATTGTCGCGCTGTATTTGGCGCAACGCATGCGAGATACTCACTAGGCTTAGTTGGGGCAAAACTTGGACAAGACTATGCAACTTAGTTTTGCTGGTAGCGTCCAATGTCAACCCTACGATGCGCACAATCCACTCAACTCTTCCGATGGCATTCTCCCCTGTATGAAGTTAGTGCTCTATTCTGAGGGTTACGTTGCCTTCACGAAGCGTGCGCCTCGAGGTTCCACAACGAACGTCCGCGGACAAGTAGTAGTCGTTTCCTGGACGCAAATCCGGAGGAGGTGGACTGCCGTCTTTCTACCTGTACGAGCGACCTCTACAATCTGACGCCTCACTTCCCTCAGCCACCTCAGCTACCTGAGACACTCGCTCTTCTGACGAACTAGTACAGGACGCCTGCCAGTCGCAATGCTCGTCGACGACCAGTGTTTTTCTCTGTTCCAAGATGATCTAACCAGATTATGATAGCACAACAGCAATTCACTCATTCCGCGCCACTAAGACCGCACATTAGCGGCTGCGTCAGATTCTACCGTGGCCACCTCAGAGCCGCAACCGCTCGCCATCACACTTTGCCTCACTCTAATGACTCCTTAGATCATTACTCATCATATTGGTGGTAACATTTTCATTCTAGACCAGTAGAAAGCGATTAACGCGGCCATGGAAGTGGAAACGATGAATTCGATAACAACGACAACGATAATAATAATAATAATAATAATAATAATAATAATAATAATAATAATAATAATAATAATAATAATAAAGAACGCGTAGGCCAGAAGCAGCCAGAGACAGACAGATCTGTCTCAGACCCGATCCGCTGCTAACATGGGCTCAAGCGTCGTCTCCGACAAGATCAGAGTCAGATCAAAATCACACTTCCTCGATTTACTAAGCTTAAATAAAATCTTACTCGGCCTAGGTGGACGTATTCTCTATCATGGCGAAGTCTACACGGGTCCGGACACGGAGCGAAAACGCCCGCCATGCGTTCGGTACCACTTCAATCAGGCAGAGCGAAGATTTACTTCGCTTTTGAGCGCGACTTCGCTAGCGGAAACGCTACGAAAGCCCTTGAAGTGCGTCGGAACGTCAACAAGACCAGACGCCGTCTTGTCCGAGTCATATTCGAGCAAAGTACGTGACGCTCTGCTTCTCGTGCGTGCGCTCGCCGCGTGCAAGATTGGCAAAAGCTTATCCTCGTCGAGTGGCAGGTGCCGCTGACGCCAGCAAATCGCCGACCGCATTCACTTGGCGTCTCGTAGTTGAGCCAATGCCTGACGATTCCACGATAATGCCCGTTCGTATGCGGACGACCACCTCTTAATGAGTCGATGTTTCGCCTCGAGAAATATCGCCTAGAAGAGTCTCATCTCGTGGTCGTCCAGACGTCTAACAGCGGATTAGGGCGGCTGTTCTCGCCGTCAGACGTTCCTTCGAAAGATGGAAGTTGTCCAGTCGAGTTCGCCGACGAGTTCCTTCCGACATCAAATCCTAGTGAGGGCCAGCCCCCACCATATCACCCCCATCTGGACCATCTCTTCGCTATGCGGACGGCATATATTAGCAAGGCAGCGTTGTCAAGCATTGCGCGCTCTACTGTATTATTCATTTCAATTAGACTATTAGATCGTTCCTAATTGGTGCCTATGGCCGATATCGATGTCCCGAAGGCATTGGACTGCGGCCCCCCCCCCGCGCGTCACGTTCTCGGCCACGGGGGTTTGCCGCGATTCGGAGCGATTCAAGTATATCGTCGTCATCATCATGATCATTTCAATATTTCGTTGGGCATCGAGACCTCGATCGTGGGGGTCCGGGGGGACGCCAACTGTCCAACGAGACCTTCACCGTTCACGCAAATCGACATCGATCTCAAATGTAATATTAGAGCGGCGTCTCTTCTCGTAGTCGTTTGTACTAAGTGAAACGGACTTACCTTGTAGCGTTCAGATGCGACTCACTATCGTCGTCGCCCCCGCCGCCGCCCCCGCCGCCTCCTTCCTGGCTCCGCAAGCTTCTGTGGAAGAAACAGAAGATCGAAAAAATAGGGAGAGAAAAAGGGGCAAAGGGAACGAGGATAAGAGAGAGAGAAAGAGAGGAACGGAAACAGAGAGGAAGCCCCCAAACGCTGGCACTTGGCGTTCGGACGAGGCGGTCTGCAGGTAGTAATAACGATAATTGCGCCTTTACGAGAACGCCAGCCAGAGCGAACAGTAAAAGAAGTTCGTACAAGTTCCGTGCAGCCACTGATAACGTGTAAATGTAGGCGCCCGTCGTCCGCCAGCGTCCGTCCGATACCCGAGAGGACCCACCTGTTACGTATGTAACGCGTTTAGCAGTGGCCGCTAATCGTCGTAGGCGATTCTCTCGACGAGGGCAAGCAAGTAGGGGGGGCCAAGCGGACGGACGGACGGACGGACGGGAGCGTTTAAAATATGCTAACTCATACAACTTAGCTTTTCGCGCCTCGTTAAATATTGACAACGTCGGTGAACTGCAGCCCGGTATAAATATTCAATCGTGACGGTGTCTAAATACGTGCCTGACAATGCGTGCCCGGCCGTGCCAGTTGTGCGCTCCACACACCAGAAACGCTCGAAGCGCTGCAAACGCAGTCACAAACGAAGAAACACAAAATTGTATTCAATTTCGAACCGTTCAAATACATACATACTGCTTCTAAAAAAAAAAACACCCTTTTGAGCCGTAGACAGGGTCGACAATTCACGCATGCGACGGTTGGAGGGGGGGAAGGGTTTGTGCCATAGGTTAGGTTTATAGGTTAGATAGCGAACCGCAACGTTTCCGGTCATCAGCGGACTCGGCCATAGAAGCGTGTTCGTGTGATAAACGTGTATGTCACGCTGTTATTATTGTACGTGCTGAGATTTGTGCCAAGCAATTGGTGACGATGCTTGCAGAACATTTAGCTGTGTTTCGATTAGTGTTTGGCTTGGGGGAATTTTTTCATGTGTCGCTAGCGTGTATTTGTGTTCTCTGCGTGAACAACATTTTCAACCGACTGCCTTCTGAGGCTGTGTGAAGTGCAGAGAAATTTTTATTGTTTGTTATCTTGGCCTGCGGCTGCTCTGGAATGAGTCGCGTTTTCGACAACTCAAATCTATGTCTTCGTTGATCGGCCAACGAGGTGCTTTTCAAATTAAAGTCACCCCCCGAATGTTTTCCGGCGTCGCCTCGTCGACCGTTGTCTCCCGCTGAGCTGCCTCTACGCGCTTGATCAATATTAGCAAAGGACTTTGTCTAAATTTCCACGTCATCGTACCTAATATTGATTCTATAGTTTGTTCTTAGCAGACCGACTGTCCTCGCTGGTCGTCCCGCCATTGTGAATTGGAACTTTGGCGCGCGCAAATTGTTCACAGGACACACAAATGGGCCGCCGCCGCCGCCGCCGTAGACTCGCGGTATGCAAATAAGAAGTAATTGTTTCGCCTCACGCTTGAGTCGATGGCTCTGGCCGTAATATGACATTGTGTCGTTTTTTGGCCGTTTTTAACGTCCACTGGATTCTAATCGTTGTTTGTCCTGGCCAGTTTGCGAACGCGAGGCAGTGGCTAGGCGTATACTGGAGCGAGAAACTGAGGAGTTCAAGAAGTGGTCCGGGGGTATACATGTGTGTACGGAGGGGTATTCGTGTCCAAGTTGTAACGACGATGTTTGAAGAACATCGCAATCTCGCTTCGTCCTCGTCTGCCTCTGCTGCAGGCACAAGTTTGCCATGGCCGTCCGACCTTCGTAAGACGCCCGACTCACCACTCTTCTGTTTCCCTATCAGGCGTTTGATAAAGACCTCGGACCGCGTCGCGTCCGCCTCGGCAAGACACACACACACCCGCCCCTCTTGCACTCGGCGTCGTGATTAAACACCCCTGCCATTTACCTCTTTCCCTCATTCCCTCCTTCACCGAAGGGACGAAGTTGAACGGACGTATACGTCGCTCTCGTGCGCGCCGATCGGTGCTTCAGGGAAAGAGTTGGGCGCAAAAGCTACGAAAAATTGAGTTCACGCGCTGAAAACGAACGAAGCAACGACGTTGTTCGCATTCTAGGACATATCGCCGTTAATCGCCACTATATATATACATATATATATATATATATATATATATA
>MNPL01027145.1:9218-23758 GCA_002081605.1 Tropilaelaps mercedesae
ATATATAAAGATTAAGCCTCAGACTCATAGGGTTTCACTTCCTCTTCACTTGTCTATCGAACTCGTCATCTACAATATAAACCATGACGGTTCGCTATTGCACGCTGGTTCCTTGGTGGCGTCCACTCATGGATTCACTGTAGTGATCTATTATTTTTCGTTGTCAGTCAGGGAGTGTCTGTCTGTCTAGAGGATGCTCGACACCTCGAGCTTGTTTGGGTCGACGCGGTGATCAATCAGTCGTCGATTCTGGATCAGGCATCTGTCGGCTCTTCCGATGTCCATGGAAGGTTTCTGGGTATACCTCACAGATCGATCATATTTTCGCTCAGAGAAATGGCGGCTGCTTTTCTATTGAATTAGGAAGGGAAATATATTATGTTTGATAGAAACATCCATATGCCCTACGACTCGGTTTCTTTATTAGTGGTTTTATTTCCTCCGTATGCGTGTGACTGCCAAATGAATGGAAGAGTCACCTGGTGCAGTGAATTTAATTGCATCACGAATTACTGCTTTGATAATTGCTCTTGCAATTGATGTAATATAGAATAGCTGGCGTAATAATATGTCGGCCATGTAAAAACTATGGACACGGGTAAATATTACTGTTAATAAACATAGCTAGCAGGATGAATTTATTGGAATATCCAAATCCCATACAAACGAACTGACGGCCTAAAAATGACTCTGATTAATGTTAAGAGACCAACGGGCTTGCGAGATCTTACTTCAAAATGTACCTATTCATGTTCATAATGTCCAACGACGAATTTGCTTGAGCAATAATTTCTTAAAGCCTGACCGAATAAAATTGGTAATTACTTCGTGTTATTCGCAGTGAATCTTTGCGTTAGCTGTCGTTTTATTACCATTCCTGTTAACTACTAGACTACTGCTGGTAACTTTTATAGGTCAGATGCAATCGTTGGGATGAAAGAATCTCTTTTGGAGTTGACCGAACAAAGTGTGTGTTTCAAGAGTCCCATCTTGAGCGTTCTGGTTTAGTGCGAGAAATTTTTCTTAAATAGACCTCAGACGCATGTTCTACCGTTCAAAAACTAGAGAAAATGGTAAAATTGAATAAATAATTGAACGAATTTTACAATATTGTTCACATGTTTAGCTTTTAGAGCTTCGGAGTTTTCACAGTTTCCAAAGACAAGTCACTCTGTTTAAACAGTTTTTCAAATAAAGTTGACCTACCCAATATCTCGATGCGTTAGTCTTTGTCATCGGTAATGGCGGCGCATTCTTTCACAGAAGGCAAGCGAAGCGCATGTAAGTTTATACATCTACACGCAGTGCGCAGTTTGAGCGGAGCAGAAACAAGATGTATGAAATGAAATTCGCCTGACCGCCACTCGGCCCCGAAAGCCTGCCCTCTGTTCAGCATGCAAATTGGCCACTCTCATAACATTTTCCAATGTGTGCATAAAATAGGATGTGGTTTTTGGCTTTTATTTTAATGCTTAGAAATCTGTGCGGCTGTAAGGCAGACTAAGCAGGCCGCCGTACTGAATGGCATCTCACCTTGCTGGGCTTTCTACATTGATGCCCACTCGGTTTTATGATAACATTGCAGACTTCTCAGTCTGTTTGCAATACATTTCCTAAGGAAAGCTGTCGCATTAGCGTGCTTACAACACTATAATTCAGGATCATTAAGGATGTCAAACAAGCACAGGCTAATAATATTCGTTGTAGAATAGATCATGTGTGTATTTTAGATCAGTTCTCTGTTTGTTCTTGTAGAAGTGAACCGATAGCCACTGAAGTCGATCAGAAATTGAACAGTAAGAATTATGTAATTACACATTTGTGCAATGTTCCGAACACATGCACTATAACAATAATAAGTAGACATAATTACACAATTAGTGACGCTTTTCTACTACTTGCAAGAATTAGTATCTCAATTTGAGGTATGCTTTTTATGAGATCTTTATTTTAGAAAAAATGTGATTGATAAAAACAGGGTGAGTACTTTCTTACCTCTTCTCTTTTTTGTAAGCGCAAGAGCGATGTTCGAATCAACTATACTTACACATCCAAGTTGCTGTAAACATAAAGTAACCAGGGTCTATCCCCCATAATGAACATTATGGGGGATAG
Organism: Tropilaelaps mercedesae; assembly: GCA_002081605.1. Classification (NCBI taxonomy): domain Eukaryota; kingdom Metazoa; phylum Arthropoda; class Arachnida; order Mesostigmata; family Laelapidae; genus Tropilaelaps; species Tropilaelaps mercedesae. Next base: position 11,334 of record MNPL01027145.1, read on the forward strand.
ACCCTTGTTACTTGGACCAACGTTTATGGCGTGTCTGCTAGCGCACAACGCCTAATAACTTCAATGACGTAGCGGCGTGTGGCATTCCTCAGCAGCTAACGTTGCCACCATCGTGGCGTTTTGTTCAATTCACTGCTGCTACAGTTTCTCTTAAATTCTTTGTCCAATCAGCGTAATCGCTTGTCCTAGTTTGTCTCCAGGGTGCTTGACTAAACCGAAAGATAAGCCTTCTTACGCAGTCGACCCACGGGTGACATAAAGAAGCTGCCAACAACAGATACTGTAAAAACAACACGACCCTCAGTCTAAGAAGCACATGAACCTATGCATTGCCCCGACAGATGTACATTGTAGTAGCTCGGCTCTAAGGAACCAGACTATACTGGATTAGACTGACATTGGCAATGTTGTTGGTATTTGTTGCAGCGTGCACTCGAAGATGTCTTTGTAATTATCTTATATATCGTAATTTTGTGTTCGTTAGCGGTGGGATTTTGAGAAATAAGCTTTAGGCTAAAGATTGACACGCGAATATACTAACTACATAGATAGCTGAAACTATTGTTACTCTCCCTCTTTCAATGTCTTTTTTATTGTTTAGGATTGCGCCGTGTGATACAATAGTGGTGACCCCCTAAAGGATCCCCCTAAACTAAAGGATCGATTTCCACTCCGGCTGTTAAAGTTTTTGAAAATGACATTTTTGACCAGGTCGAAGATCGTATTAGCTGATGGAATTTTATATTGGATACTCAATTCGAATTTCGTAACAAATATCAATAATGCTTCCCATTTATCACTCAGTTGAAGGGCACCGCGTCACAGAAGATTCAAGCCAGCGAACCTTCTTTATATAAATAAAACGTTTGGTTCCGTTAGTCTACCTCTTGCCTTTACGAAACTTAGTAATTATGTTGTTGATTGGAACGCATGCAAGAACTTATAGTTTATTGTCAACTTGACCTCAATTTATAGATATAGGAGGTCACTCCACCTGGTAACCCGTGGTGCGCCTCAAGGGAACTTAGTGAGCTTAACTTTGCTCTTTCTCTTTGTACCTCTATACAACGACGACGATGCAACGCTTAAAATTTTCCATCACAATTTTCAAGCCATTGTACAGAAGCTCAATAACTACTCCACCCCACTTGATAAATTGACGTTTCATAACTGCCTCTCTATTAGAGCTTCCATGAAGTACTGCATATTTGTTCCACCGAAAATTCTTCGTTGCTTACCAATAGCATCATCAATGTTAGTACTCAGCCGATGCCAAGCATAAGCTTGCTGGGAGTTTACTTTGATAATAATCATACTGAGGAAACCTAGTTTACGTATTTTGTACGAACAAACGCTTTCGGCTATTGTTGCTGCCCGTCAAGAACGTTTCATCTGTTAAGTACCTTCAGCTATATCATTGGTTTTTCTTGTCTCGCACCTCCTATTTGGTAGAAGCTTTCAAGCTTACACACAATTGTATGATTGATGTCCGAGAAACGCGCTATGTGAGTCTTCGCTCAATAGTCCGTAAGGGAAAAACAGCTCTAATTTTTTTCATTTAAATACCTTTCGGTTCTTTTGCTCATTTGATTTTCGGTCTGTGTATTTATTTTAAACATTTTGAGCGGCCGTCTCCCGCATATCCTATCTGTTAGAGTCCTCTCAAAATAAGGCGCGTCGCACTACCGGACATAGTTTAGAATGACTTCAGTGACAGGTGTGAATCAGCTTTACATTGCATTATTCATTCTGATAAGATCGATGAATAGTGCTATCGAAATTCCAGCTGAAACGACCTATAATGCTAGGTTTAACTGTTGTACTATTTACTCTTGGCCAGTTCGGCAGTTTACCGGGTCTAAATGTTCTAATCGTGCATTAGCATCGTTATCAACTTTTCAGCCGACATCACTCATGCTCTAAATTCTGCGCTAGTACCGTTCACTTCTTTCTGTGCTAAGAGACGCGAGTCGGCCACCGCTGTCATCACATCAAGCCAGGCTTCAACGATCCAACAAAGTCCATCATAGAGCAGTGCGTTACCCCACTGCCCATCCTGCAAAATTAGAATATTAATCATATTAATAACACAACGACGAAGTACACACACACGCGCGTAAGCTTCACGAAATGAATATGCGAATCATGAACTTCATGACCAGCCACAGCGACGCATGGACATAACCGATGACTGTAGTGTATCGGAACATTACTCGATTTCATCGATTTGATTGTCACTTTTTCTGATTGGCCTGCTGAAGTCTTGCCGGACCACCCTAATAGCCGCAGCGCCTCCCGTGCCATCGACAACGCCCAGGCTGTGCATTATACGCCGTTGTACTTGTGCTACCTCAGCAGCAAAATGACCATATTGACTAGGCTCTTCGGCAATAACAATTACTTCTGTACGCTCATCAACACTCCTTTATCTCGCTCGTTTTCTCTCTTCTTGGCTGGCTCACTTCTGTTCTGCCTTGTTTTTCGGAATGCCAGCCGGTCAATGGATCTATCGGACTCATTAGTGTATTAACTAATTGCGCCATTGTTATCACCAGAGCCGCTGGTATAACCGCTGGTAGAGTCATCAAAAGGACAGAGAGAATAAACATAAAAAGAAGCAAGACAGGAAGCAGAATAATGTACGAGCCGTAAACTGGTGAATTTTGGGGGAAAATGGTTGGAATAATTATTTTGAAAAAGCATTTTTAAAGAAATCCAGCATCATCAACAAACTTAAACGGCGAAATAAGGCGATTCGTATTGGCTTTGTCTTCTGCCGCTAAAGACCATTGAATAACCTCGTTGCTTATTCATTGTCTATTCTCATCGACTTATCCCAATTGAATGTTCCGTCGAAAGCGTATTATGAAACGTGCATACGTTTGTTTTTTGCCGTCGTCATTGAAGTTGTTATTGTTTTCGCAATTTGTATGTTACTGATGCTATATTTCATTACACGATGCTACGCAGGGTTACGTCGCAACGGTCCGGTGATAATGATCTGCAGTGGTTTAGGAATAATAAAGAAAATATATCGCATGTAATTGTTTGTCTGAAAATTGATAATGTGAGATAACATCGCTAATAGATTGGTCATTTTTTACTCTCATCCCCATCTCCGTCACCCTACCACAATCGGCGCTCATCATAGCGATTGTAGTGACCGTTGCAGTTACTACCACAGCATTCTTCTGTGTGAAAAGAGCGACGGAAAGCAGAAGCAGCGGAAAACAAACATGAGCAAGCAATGGAGACCTCGTTGATGCGTTACACAGTGAGAGCCAGAGTGAGAACAGATGCAAAAGCTCAAAAGATAGATGTCTAGAAATACCGTGAGAAATGTTTGCAGGACTGGATTAAGAGGCGAGAAGACGTTACAAGTGTTTTTACACAGCCGTTGATGGCGGAGAAGTGGGGAACGAAAAGGTACCTTTAACGGGCCCTTGAAGTGAACAAGCCCTCGGAACAACTTTGCGGAAAAGATAATGGCTTTGGGGCAAAAAACGCTTGGAAAGTATGTAAAAGCAACATGGATCCACAAGAAACTACGTTCATCCATCGGGCAATACAATAGGTCGGTGCAATAGTTTTTTTTTTAGTGTGATGATGTTGAAATGCGTTAGCGGAAGCGTTTAAATATCTGTTTGCTCTGCGAAGACTTACAATAGAGCTTTTTGCAGCATTGTATTAGATAGAGACTAACAGGCTCATGCTATGAGCCTAGCGAAACGTCCAAGAGAAATAAGCAGTAATGTATTTTCACCTGTGAATCGTTGTATTCTTTGAACTATTTTCGGGGACAACAATGCGTTATACGTTTTTTGGTATGATTTTTATTTATTACAGAGTATATATAACCATATGCAAATGTGGAAACACACACGCAGTTATTCAGTAATTAACACATAGTGTAATTTTGTTTTTAAAAGTCGCACCAGACACATGTACTATACGCATAATCGGCTAACAGGTCTTCCTATCTTTGTTTCTCATCTCGTATTATAGAATGCTGCAGCAATGTTTCTCTTTTTCATGTATTATTCTTGATATTTAATTTATTTTATTATGTGTTTCTCGCTATATATGTCGCCCCACTCACTCGCGTTTGAGTTCACGCAACCGCACCCATTTCTTCCCGTTCGGTACAGGTAAAAGCCGCCCAAAGTGTAAAGACGCTTGCTAATTTACGATACACTCGCGATATAAAGAAGAAGATTATACGATAACATCTTTATTTCATCAAAGTGAGCGAATACAACAAGTCCACACCCTGCAAACACATAACGTCAATCCTCAGCTCCGAACAAAACGAAACAAACCCAATTGATTAAAATATAAAATAATTAAAAAATTATAGCTTTTTTATTTTATTAGATTTCTCTAGTATAATAGCAGCTCATTTTAGTGCAAGCACGTGCAACAACGCAGATAACCGAAGTTGAAAATCTTCTAATTCAAGTAAAAAAAACAAGTATATAGTAGATGTACAACAACGGATAGTTTACACCGAGCGCTGAATTTTTCTGGCTTGATTTAGGCTCAAATCTACACGATCTTGGATATTTTTTCTAGGTTTGGTCCATCCGCCAGATGTCGGTTTGTGCACTTCTGGTTAGAAGATCAAATACGTATCTATTTGGCAGTTTAGAAGAAGCGCTTCTGGTGAGTCAATAACAGCTGTAACAACTCGAAAGGTAGTGCAACCTGTTTTTCGACAAACAGCATTTAAAGGCCATGCTTTTTGGAAACAGTGAATCAGAATCTCGGGCTTTTTGCGTTTCAGTAGGGTTTAATTCCATGATAAACCTTACTAATACTGATAACAATATTAATAATTACAGACGTAAACAAAGAATACAACTTTTCACATTCTCTTAAAGGATACGTAATTGCGGATGCATGAAACGCGGCACCGCTGTCAGGACGAGCCAAAGAAGGCTGCCAAGTCTTCATTCACGGTGTGCTTCTAGACGCCGATTTCGTTTGCCTCATCTACTATCGAACTTGATATATTATTTTTCGTATTGGTATTACTACAGTAAATTATTGTTACATTATTACTGTCGTTCCAATCAGTAACGCGTCTGAGTACTGCATGTAATTAGCATATCCGCGACAGAGATCGAAACAGAACTCTTCATATCACTCGAAAAACAACCGATTACATCAGTGAAATACATTTATATCATGTCAAGGCGAAGCTGCTTATGTGCGGCAGACATATATGTCTGACGACTGAGGGGTTTTTGGGCGTCGGTGTGTCCCAATATCGGTCGTGGAGCCGCTCGATCTTGTTCGCTGGCATGGCTAAATGCCATCATCGAGGTACGGCGAATTTACTGCCGATATTTGCCAAGCACTTGTTCGCTTCGGAGGGTAATGTCTTCTCGCATTTTTATAGCCCCGTCATGCACTTTCCCTCATATATGCACACATTTACATAAGATCGGGGCTCCAACGCTGATGAGGCAAAAATAACCTTCCCGATGGTTCTGAGAGTTCTGGCTCGTAGAATCGATGGAGCGACACAAAAATATATCACCTCATTATTTATTAATATCATCATCCCTTCTTGTTCTGCACAACCCCAGAGGTAATGTCCATATAATAGGAGCGACATTCGTATGCGCCATTTGTCCGTTCGTTTGTCGTTACGACAAAGGGTCGCCGTCGTGGGAGAGACAGAATATTGGTAGGCACAATGGACCCTGAGCTGATGGGATCCCAAAGCCATCTGCGAGTATCAATTTTAACAAATATTACTGTAGAACGCCATACAAGTTAGTTCGAAACCGAAAAAAAATTACACATACAAGTTCACTTGCGAGGCGGTTTTAACTTTTTTGGTGAGTGATTTCAATGCAAGTGAGAAAATAGGACGACCATATTTATAATTGTCTGAGGGTAACCACATGTATGTTGCACTTATGAGCTCTAAAATTCTCATGTTTTTACTAAATGAAAGTCATTTAGTAACGAATCAACAACATCACAGATGTTGAATTATTTAGGATAATAATGAATCTAAGTGATTTGAGACATCCCGTTCCCAATGACGTCTTTCCGGACGCCTAAACGACTAACATCCATTCCGTAGGCCAAAGTAAAAGTTTAACAGTTACGTTTAGTCAATTGATTTGGTGAGAGAAAGCCCTTTCAATCCTTCTAGGCTCAAGGCCTGTAATAAAGCAATCTAGGTTGAGCGTGTGACGAGTGCGACTGGTTACGCGTAACTGTACTATGTGTTGATATCAATGACTCAGAAGAGTTCATTATGCTTTACCTAGCGTTTAAATTCGTGTCCTTGCGATTGATAGCTGCAACAATTAGAACTGCTTTTTGTTGTTGCAGGGTCGCTTGCAAGATGAGATTGAATCATGTGTTTGCTGTTGTTGCTATTGGCAGTATTGTTGTCAACAGTCGTCTATGTGATCTTTATAGTGGCGGTTACTCTATCCTCGCCCGGAGGTCGACGGGCTTTTGCTGTCAATAGTGCATTCCGTTTATGGGAGATTTATGACCATCAACGAGCGACGCTTTTGCCTTTCACCATCGGCGCGCGACGTAGGGCTTTGTACGATGGGAGATGGGCGGGCCGGTCACGAAATGGCGTTTGCTTCTGCTAAGCAAGATGAAAGCGGGTAGCTGTGATCGTTCCTATGCCATGTCCTGCAGTTTTCGTTGTCATCGTTAGTGTGGTTGCCGAACTTGCCGCCAAGACCCCATAGGGTGGATCCCCTCGGACGGAATCGTCGAACGATATCGCAATACCAAAGTATGGTATGGAACAAAGTGCTTTCACTTTCCATAAGAAATGCTGCATGAGAAAACGACCGATTGAATAATGTGTATTGCATTGCTGGCACTCATGCATGCATTGCTTGCCTGTGTATATGTGTGTGTGTGTGCGTGTATATGGCTGTGTGTGTGTGCGTGTATATGGCTGTGTGTGTGTGTGTGTGTGTGTATGTGTGTGGGTCTAGGTCTTGCGGGTAGCAAATGGACCACTGGAAGGTGGGTCAGGAGAGGATTAGATTAAGCAGCAACAGTGGGAGGGGACAGTTGTGCCATGGCCGTTACACCAAACTTGTATATGGAGCCTGGGTAGCTAACTTATAGCTCTTCGGGGTGTTTATGCTGCACGGCTTGAGATCTTTGCGTGAGCCTGTGCGAAAAACTCATGATGAGCTGAAAAAGCGGTCTCCTCAAAGAGATAACGCCTTGTTGTTCTTACATGGTTCCCAAATAAGCGAAGGGAGTATGGGAAAATGGCAGGACGTAGCGAGTAGAGTTCCAGCGAGTGCCTTATTTCTCCTCTTCAACTCTTCGACGAGCACGTCGCGAAGTGATCTATGGCCTAAGTTTGGTCGATTCACTGATATTGATGGCCTGATCTTGCCTTCATACGCGCTACCACTCCTACACCGCTTGCCACTGCGGGTGCTCACTCAGTGACATGAGAATGCGACGGCAGAACGATCATTAGGTCAAAGGACGATGGAGCAAAGGATGTTTGGCGAGTGGCTTCGTGCACTGGTGCTCTGTGTAAACCATTCAGTTAGTTAGGGTATATATTGGATGTATGTATAATTTTAGCTTGATAGCAGTTTGGCATTCAACATAACATAATCCTTTTATCGAATCGACAATTTATGCTGAAAATCCCATTAAAAATGTTGTTAATAATAATGGCAGACAATTGTCATTTTTCATAGAAATTAATTGAATCTTCTGTAGACGTGCATTATGTGAATGGTCAAGGTCGTCCTAAAGCGGGACAAGCATTCTTCGGGATTAGTGGGGATATTTATATCCCGCACGTAACGCTTAGCAGGGCCTTAATAGTACCTCAAAATAAGTCAGGTTAATTATCACCATGCTATTGCACTTTCTAAACCCGAACAGAATTATAGGTTGCATCGGTACTAGAATATAGTTAAATTAGTCTAATATCTGATTTGTCTGTCGCAAATTTTGTGTGAGGTTATTAACGCGAACCAATCAGATGTCATTTCAGCCAATCTAAGAACAACAACAGCCTTTACACCGTTGCGGTGACTGTTTCGTTGCTAGGAGACAGCTCGTTAATCTACCATGCGGCATTGCCATAGGTGTACTGAGTTAACTGGGTCTTCTTTACTTTTTCCCGCTGGCGGTTGAACGCCAGCTGATATGTGGAAATGATATAGTCTATCTGTACGTTTTACTGACTTTTTTTTATGAAGTTTCTGGTACGACTGCAGGTCTATTAAGCCGCGAGACATCTACTAGATGTTCTCCCGTGATCGAATGAAGTACGGTGCTGAATTATTCCAAACACTCACCAGTGCAACTTCATGCGCTTCCTCTCCTGTATCTCCCGTCTCATTGCGAGCAGGCGCTGCTGGCAGTCCTTGTGTGTTCATAGCATAAAACTATATATTGTTCTTGCTTAGTTTTGGCATTTATGCAAAATGTCTTGCACTCATTAGAGGTTCATGGGATGGTGAGCAGTCTATGTGCGGTAGCTCTTCAATGATGGCCAGCTGTGGCGTCGCATAGCGTCATTATCGCGGTCGCGGTTGACGCCGGGAGCAAGAGTCCCGATGTCATCGATCTCTATTGGGCAATTAGACATCGCTCCATCAGATGGCAGAAGCAAAGCCACTGTTAGACGTTAAGAGGCGAATGGGCCGTATTCTTTTGACGTCCATTCGATTCAGAGCTCTTCTCGCCTTCATCGTTTATGTGGTTATTGTCTTGCTTAAGGGAAGAAATGTGGACGAGACATTTTCCCGACACGTTCGTACTGGTCATAATATTGGTGGTGGTGGAGAACGATCTAAATGCGAGGACGTCATCATCTAGAAAGAAGAAGATGGGCAGATTACCGGGCATCTCGAACTGCCGATCGGGTGGCAGTTAGCTGGGAATAGAGTGGTGTGCCCAACGTGAGGCGCATACTATCCCTTCGTGCATATCATAGGTTGCTCATGATGCTGGCGGATTGCGAACGCAATTCGAGCCGAATGATGAATATGAAAATGACGACGATGGAGGAATAATTGCGATTGTAATGAGTTAAGTGCTCTGGTGAAAAAAATTATGTCCATTGATATTTTGACCCTCCGGTTGTCTATTATAAGTACCTGGTTAGGACAGTGCCCTCTACTTTTTTTTACTTCAGTGGAATTAAGATTTATTCGCTATAGCTGTACGTTTTGATCAAACACCTGTTGGAACGAAGCAAGAGATTGTTTGTTAATGATGAGCAAGCATATTACAAGTATATTTTATGAAAAATACGTTTGAAGTGAAGGACTAAAGATTACGAGCCACCGAATTTCGATCTCGAGAAACAGGCATTCAGGCGTGCTGATAATAATAGGTAAGTATCAAATAGAAAATTTAATCTATATTTTTTAAAGCTGACCATCACCCAACATTTAACGTCCATGGTAGCAGGTTTTGCATTACTTTGTAAGACGGATTTCGTATAAATGTAAATGTGCACCGGCGGGGATCGAACCCGTGCACCCACGTGCCTCCTCCAATCGCAAGGCGCATACGAATGCCCAAGCCACCAAGCTCGACAGTCGCTCTCGTTGCCTTTCAGAAAATTTAATCTGGATGGCAACGAGAGCGACTTGAACGATGTTTGAACTAGGTTTATCGTAGTTGCACATGCTATGTTTAGAAATGACTGCTATCATATTGCTGCGATGTTACGCTTCGGCCTTGCATACGTCAATATACAGAGCTTGTCGCCTTGCTGACGATATTTTTGCGTAGCAAGGAAAAGTTTCATCTCGTTATTCTTTTCTTCATATGAGAGATTTGACCTAGATATTCTCTGCGCGGTGGGACAAATCGCCATTTCTCGAAAAGAATCGGATTTCAGGTTATCGATGATCTACCTTCCTTCATGACCAATTTGACTCGCACAAAGCAGAATATCCTTGCGCCACTATCGTTATACTATAGTACAAACGAAAAAAAGTACGGGTATTAAGACGGAATTTTCGGAGATGCTGAAAGCAAAACACGATTACTACTTTGGGTGAGTTTGTGACAAAGCCAAAACCTGAAAAAGTTTAAGCAAAACAGTTTGCAGAAGAAAGTTATTTCTACACGCTGACGTTCATATTAGACAATGAACAGTGTAATTCTGTATACCCAACAGTTTTGAAATTTGAAACGCATGCCCTCTGACACCAACCCAATTCATGTAACTCCAGTGAAATGGAATTCATAAGCACTTTTCGCCGCGCCATCAACTGCATTTTATATTCGTTAAAAGGCCTTCTTCGTTATGTTCGTCTTTATTGAACATACCAATACAAACATGTACGCACTTCCGCATGCGCGGAAAAAACAAAATATCGTTTGACTGCATTTCCAATAGAGTATATTTGAGAAAGATTCTATCGATTCTTCATCACCAAGTGATTGCCAAAGAATCACTAATACGCCCGGTCGGGGCATCACGCTTCTGAGTTAATTAGATTTAGGGAGTGCTACAGCTTGACTTGGAAATTTTTTTTATGGCTGTCCAAACAGCAGGCAAGCATTTGTAAAGAAAAGTGAGAACGTCCTTTGCGATTGATGATGCGTGGGAAGAACTCGTACGTTCTTTGAAGTTATAACTGAAGTCATTGTCATAGGTTGGAAGCATTCCGCCTTGAGTCAGTAAAGAAAATTTCATTAGGGGGCGCCGAGGAACTTCGATACAATCAGCAGACACCGCTTGCGGTTCGTTTCGAATGTTGTGTTTTACTCACGGAATCAGAAATACGATGCCATTTTAAATATCCGAACTAACTTTTAATTATACGCATCAATGTTTGCGCCGGGTTCACACCTGAGATGCACGTAAAAGCGTGTTGTTGCCGCGGTTATTTTCAAGCGGACATCGTCCATTTGAGATCCCAAGTGGACGATCCTTAAGGTATTCGTTGTTAGTTTCAGTTGTGCAACTCAGCAGGGGAGTTCTTGAAACTATTGGAATGGTCTTCAATCGTCGCGCGGAACGTTGGCTCCACAGACGTCACTAGGATTGTGATTATAGGAACCTAACCTATAAATAGACTTCAGGGTTTGACTTTGTGCAAGACACGACCGGAGCCTGTTCACCGCTCGTATTCGTGGGCTGCAGTCAGAAACAGTCGACCAGTTAATATCATCGGTAATTTCCAGGATACGGCCGATTAAAACCGAAAAACTAATAATTCACTATACTATTCACGACACTACACTACATTCACGTATAGTAGTTCAATATGCAGGCATAAAAAAATACGCGTTAATCCAAATTTATCGGTGCTAAAGTAGTCCTTACGAAGATGTTTGTGATAGAACGGATGACACAATGGCCCCACCCAGAACCTTATCTGCAAACACGTGTAGGTTAATGATGGTTTGTTTGCCGGAGCAGCGTTTACAACCGAATGCTCTTATAGTAAACATGTTCGAATACGATTACCTGATATTGAAGCCATAATCAACGTGCTCCATAACGAACGGTGATTTCATGGCCAAAAGTCTAATGCGACTGATATTTAATTACCCTTTAGCGATGGAACAAATTTCAACTGCGATCCAACATTCAACAGAGCTGCCTGCGAGAAGACATTAAAGAGTGGAGAAATTATTAGCCTCCAGCCGTCGGCAAAGTTGAAGAACAAATGCCGGTACTACGCAAGCGGCATTACTACCGTTTTCCATAAACAAACGAACTTCAGCAGCCGGTGACAGTGTTGACCGATCGCTGAGATAACGCCATTAATCGAAGATAAATCTAGTTACCAAGTGGAAATAAGTGGAATAGCGGAAGATGTACATAAACGCGTTAGCTGAGATAGTCAAAATGTGTTTTTAACTGAACGCGCACAAAAAACAACATCGGCAAGCAAATAGGCTGCTGTAACTCATGTGAGTTACCGTAAACGATCGAACTAGATTCTGAGGTTCGAGCAATTTCGCAAGAGAGTTTTCTTGTAAGATGACTCAAGAAGATATATTATGATAACGTTACCTTGCGCGCTATCGCCTTTCACGCGTTAAGTAGCATAATTAAGAGTAACGGCTTCAAAATATGTCTATCAAATGCACTAAATATATGATGGTGACGGCTAAATTTACAATTATTTGCGTCGTTTAGATATCACTACTAGTTAAAATGAGCTTCATACATAACAAGATCATGCGTTTGCACAGCAGCGCATAGTACACTTTATCAGAATACCAGTACCTTTAAATACACTACTTACGGTTCTTTAGGTCCGAATAACAATTTTCGTGAGAATTTTCGGGGTGTCAACGGTTTAAGTTTTTTTTAAACTAGGGCCTACTAGAATACACGGTCTCTTCGATGCAAGCCAAGATGTTGAGACAGATTTTAATAACCTACGGAGGTTTTTTGCGAGTATTTTTCACCAACCTGTTTC
>MNPL01027145.1:29008-47177 GCA_002081605.1 Tropilaelaps mercedesae
AATGCTCTCCCCGAGCCGTATCATTCAAAAGAATTGGCTTGCACATTTTTCATAAGACTCATAATTGTACAGCGACTGCGGTGTTTACGTTTGGTTAAAATTTGAAATGTATCACGTTTTTGTTTTTATATTATCTTTCTCTACACATTTATGCAGTGTACTCTGAATCAATTTGTTCGCAGGATAGATTACCTCTAATAATCTTCCTGACAGCATATCAGGTTCAACAGGTTCTCAACTTCACTTTATTGAGCCTGTCTACGTATAATTGCTTAGTTTGCTAATTTATTCTTTGGCAGAGTCAGTTAAAATTTCAATTAAAACGTATGCTAGGTGCGCATTACATTTCACTTACACTACACTTCGCTCTAAAAACTATATCATTCAAAGTATATACAAAGGATGGAAAAATGCTTTTTTTTTATCAGATAGCGTAATTTGAGATAATATGAAGATATGAATCTGTTGCCTCTGCAACCCTAAGCCGGAATGAGTGTGCCACTGAATACAATTGAAAGGTGTGAATATTGTTTTCAACGATGCAGATCACAGCATGAAACTGATAATATTTAAAAAATAAAAGCATCGCCTGCCTAATTACACAAAATGGAAGACATTTAATATAGGCTTTTGGATTTCCATTAGCCATGAGACCGGATACTAACAAATATGAAAATTATTTTTATTACCCTAATCTTTTCAACCCAATACGCAATGCTATCTGTTCAACACTATGGATACGTCGATAACTGATTCAATCACTTTATAAGAAAGGTGATATAAAATATTCCATATTGTTATTTACTCATTGAACCGGTTCAGTACTGGATATTAACTCTGTTTTTTTTAACAACAATGAGAGTTTAGTTAATTTTTTCAAATGTAACGATTTACTTTGATAGGCTTTATACATTTTATTAAGATTAAATGCTCACCTCCAGTACCTAGGTTCTCGAACTCGTTATTATGTTTGCTCAAGGCGAACTATCTATATAGAGTACATATAGATATACCTTCACTCTTTTCCTTAATGCAAACCAATTAGGTAGCTGTAGACGTTTGCAAGTAAGTTACCATCGGCAAGTAACGTTTGGGCAAATGTATCTTAATGCAGTACACGAGTTCATATATCTAACCTCCGCTTGTTAATATGAACTTGTTTGCTGCATATTTCTGGCTGTACCGTTACTAACATTTTTCGAGATCGTACAGGAAAAATGCTATTTACGCAGACGAGGACCCCACGGCTGAAGGCCTGCATAATTTGCGGGCCAAGTATTGTAGGACTCAGGAACCTAGGTTATACCTACGCCTCCACTACCCACTAAAACCTGCCATGTGCGCCCTTTGATCTTTTCCCACCTTCCCCGGAGCCGGCTTTCATCATCACTTCAGGAAGGGTGGTTGGGTGTAATCGCTGGTGTCGTTCGCGAACTGTGCCTGGAATCTTTTGGCACGAGTACATTAACGCGCGCTGGCGTTCATTTTCTCAGATATAACCCGCCCGACGAAGCGTTTCCAGTGCTTCCTTCTTGGTCATAATATCTCCAAAGAAGGCGGTGACTCTGTTCCAGCCTTCCTTATCTTTCTTCATTTCCATGACCATCTCCTTAAGTCTAAGGTTACTGACCACTTCCTTGTGCATTAGCTTGCTTCTTATCACTGGCAGTGCCTTGCACCGCAGTACAATGTGCTCTACCTCATCGGACTCTCCCAAATTAGAGATTACACGCGTATCTGGGCTCGCCTTGCCAATTTTCACCACGTATGTCTGGAATTGGCCATGTCCCGTCATCACTCGACATGCATGATATGTCATTTCTCCGTAGGTCGTTTTCATCTATTACGCTACATCCGGTATAATGTGACGATTCCAACTTCCCGAAACCTTTCGGGATTGCCCACTGGCGTTGCCACTTTTCCATTTAGGCCTTGCGGTCGACGTTGTCGTGACTCCTTGTCGCGTTCTTTCACCTGGTCTTTCCGTTGCCTTGTGTTCCTTTCTCAGCTAAGAAATCCCATGCGATCATGCGGCCAAGAACAAGCAGGACGGCCGTGAAAGCTGTTATATGAGTTCTAGAGACGCGGATCGCTCCGGTTCGCTGGGCTGGCAACAGGGCGCTGCGATTGCTATTTAGCTTTCGTGCTGAACTCCCCCAGACCGAGGCGGCGTAAAGAGCTACGGAGCTTGCATTGTCACCAGAAGCCTACTCCGCTGCTCGGCAGTTACTCTGGTTCGTAGCATGATGCGCGCCAGTTGGGCGGAAATGGTGGACGCCTTCGCGCATGCCGCCTCTACGAGGAATCCGTAGATCATCTGGCAGACCCTTGTCGAGGTCGACCACCAGGTATCTTACCGTTTCCTTTGGCTCAACCCGGTGATATCATAGCCGAACTCCGCCCATTTACCTTTTAAAACGTTTTTTGCCAACAAGGAAAACGGCTTAGGTTTTTTCGGGCGCTAACTCCAGCTGGTTCTCATTCAGCCGTCGACTCGGCGGAGCGCACTGTTTGCTTTTGCCTCAATCTCGTCCTCTATGCGCCCTTTAACGACCAGGGCCGGGTCCTCAGTGTAAGCTACCGATCTGACTGCATCTTCCGAGTCGTTTGCCACCCAACGTATCGTTGTAAGCGGCATTCCAGAAAGTGGAGTCCAGCACGGAACTCTTGCTGTTATGAGGAATGTGCTTTCCTCCCAGTTCACCTCTCTTTCACTTTGGTAGCATGCGATTATGCGCTTGAGCGGCGCCAATACTCCCACTATGCCTAGAGTTCTGTGTATAACCCACCAGTCATAGTTAAACGCATTTTCCATGTCCAGTGGAATCAGCAGGCAATACTGCTCGTAGAACAGCTTTCGTCTTCTTCTGCCATCTCAATCGCTTCACGGATGGCGCTTATCGTGGAGCGCCTATTGCGGAACCCGTTTTGACATTCCGTCAGGTTCTGTAAAACAACGGCTGCTTCGGTGGTTTTTCCTCCTTGGGAGGCAGCGGACAACTCGCGTGGAAAACAGCCTTGTCGAAGAAAGTTGTCGAAAACACATTTGACAAGTTCGGGATACTCCTTAATCATAACTTTGACGGCTTCTGGGAAGATGCCGTCCAGTCCTGGAGCTTTATTGCACTTAATTCTCTTGCCCGCGGGGATTATCCCTTCGATGGTAACCGCAGGATCTTCCTCCCCGCAGCTTTCCCTCAGTATCTACGGCAGTTCTTCGACTCGGGTTAAAAAAGTGTAAGCGATGGCCCGTTTTCCAATTTTGCTAGGAATGGCTAGTCGCCCGCCTCCCCACAGTCATCTCCTAACCACCTTGTACGTTGTGCCGAAGGGGTCGTTCTCTACCTTTTCAATCAGCTTGGCCCAGTGCTGACGTTCGCTTTTCTTGATGAGTCGCGCCAGCTCCTTTTCCCCGACTGATAGGAAGTGGAGCCGATTTGACCGCGTCTTCTCGCTTTTTGTCGCATGCACGTTCAGCGCGCCTGAATGCACTTTTTCCTAGCTTCGGCAATTTCTTGTGTCTACGTGAGGCTCTGAAATACGTTGGGCCCTTTGGTGCGGATTTCCAGCATGCCTTGTGGAGAACCTTCACCATGCTTTTTTCGCTCCTAGAGATTTTCCCCAACGGACCCTCTCCCCTACATTCTACGCCACCGTTACTAACCTAGTTTAACCTTTCACCGCAGATTATTTGTGAAAGAGAGCTAAAGCTAGCTTCCCGCAGGTAGAAGGTGTGCTTGCAGAAAGCGTCCTTTACTCGGAGATGCAAGACCTGCACGTCATGGCAGTTTGGTGTCATATATAATACAGTTTTTCAGTTAGCTGGTTTTGAAAGTGAATGGTAAGAATATGGAAACACTATATGTTGCGGGGCTCACAATTATTGTACGCCTGAATCTATTCGAAGATACCTTGGCAGTTGTCGTTTCTCGCAGTTGTCTCTCTCTCTCTTTAGACAATTTTCGGCACCAATTCACGAGAAACCCATTTAATGTTTTCCTTAATTACGCTCACTATTCTGCTCTAAGGAATACCAATTTCGATTGACAGAATGTTTCAAAGTCGAACTTTTAAGTTAGAGTTTGAGACGTTTTAAAAACTGCCTCTTGTAGTCAATATCGTTCAATAGGTGGTGCTCCGAAATGCGACTTTCTCTTCGGGACCGTTTAATATCTCTGTTTCCATTACAGAAAAGATGGCACCAGCAGTGCATGGTTTATTCATAAAGCGCTACAACGGCCAATATATATCATCAATTTTTCATGGATTCGCTTTGTTGGGCTCCCGGCCAGATGCAGAAACTTAACGCTATGCTGTTGATTTTTGGAGCTAAATAATGTTCTTGCTTCTCAAGTGCGACGCAGAATCAGGACGCAGTTTATTATAGTAAATATCGACAGAATTTGGTCTGCTATTGGCCTTTAGTTCAAAGGTTCTATGTCCATTCGGCTACCTTTATTGGATCAACCTTTATTAAAAGCATTGCCAGTACGATTTATCTAAATATTTAATAACATCACAGGACAAAAAAACTGCATCAAATGCAGTGTCTTCGTGTTAGTGATTCGTCAATTGCGCCCGAATATCACTTCGGGTGGAAAGTTATACCCAAAAGAATTGCTAACGTGAGTGGCTTTCTAAATGTGTCTAAGAGTGCGTTCCTTTCTGTTCCAACATGTATCTACAAAAGTTCTCAGGTCGAAACAATACTAAGGGAGCTACAGTGTTTGTTAAAACACGTTCTCGCCAACCACGTTAATTACCGCAACTCTCTCTTAATGGGTCGCTTCAAGTAATTGAATCCCTATCTGTGCCAAGCAATCACTAGAACTCGACCTCAACCCTAAGCCTTGATTGTGCTCACAAACGATCCACACAAACGCGCAAGTGTTGCCCGCGCATCGCTGTTGCCATAATAAAATCGACCTCACGTAAATTTGTCGCTCAGTAGGTCTGTAACTGGCAGCAAGAGCCTTATGGAGTGATCGTCATTTGCGGCTAGTTCGCTCCACGACGATTGTGAGGTTTCACTATCAGCGACTGGCATGGCTGCCCAGAACAATGCCTGTTCTTCTTTGACATCAAAGGTTGTTCGCGCTTGTCACGTTCCATAGCTTTGTTTCGATTGGGTCGACAAAAATAGCAACGGTGCGGCCTACCATTATACACTTTTGCATCTGCACTACATGAAAACGAGTATAGGAACACAACTGAATAAAGATGAAAGATGTAAGAAACTTTTCTACTCTCAAGCGAAACTTGTGGAGATAACACAGTCGGGTATATTTAAGCCCTAATGAGAAGGGGGCCAGGTCTGGAGTTCGACATCAGACGTCAAATGAAGACCGTAGGAGATAAAACTCATATTAGTAAATGTCGACTTAGTTTCGCAACGTGAAATGTGTTATCGTTAATTTGTGGTACGTAAAAGTAGTATGCGAAAAAAGTATATAGATAAATGTACTTTTTTTTACTGTAGCTATTTATTTAGGGGCAGTCTGCGTGCTTAAGCCGGCTTGAAGTGACGCGACAAACGTTTTTTTATGGTAACGATCGTTGGCAAAATCGTCTCAGGACGTCGACTAGCATTTCTGTCTATTGTATCTCTCGATTATCTTTGCTTTTGTCTAACTTATTAAAATAAAATAGTTCGTTTTTAACTCATCTTTTTTTATTTTTTTCAGGTAAGTCATCATATTGTTAAATGAATAATGACGTCGAACATGTCCGCGCAAATTTCATGTCAAATGTCATGCGAAATACGGACATACTGCGGCTGACAGACTTAAACGTGATTGCTCACCAGATACAAATGGCACTAGCAACGGAAGGGTCTGCGACCCTTGTCCAAATGTCAGACTGTGAGTCGTATTGCTCCGATACGAAAGTAAGTTTTGATTCGTACACGCATACGAATAACCACAAGACAAATGCCGTTCTGGTAACACTTCTGAGTCGAAAATTCAAATATTTTAGGAGAGAAATTTCAGCTTGTAGAACTAAGCTATATTCAAACGGAAGATGATACGAAGAAATATGGGCAACTATTTATCTTTAATGTACATATGATTATACAGTTCTGCACTTTGATACGTTGACTATAGACGAAATCGTTCGACTATAGTCGAGGTTTACCTCAGCCTCAATGAAATCGAGGCGAAGCTGAAGCGGAAAAAGGGATCCGATCAGAGCAGTTCGGTGATAACAGCCACCGTTTTCTGAATCGCCAAAACAATGCCGATGGACTTACTTGATAAGAGACAAACCACATCAGAAGCATATCATGATTCGTCCGAACCATATCGATACAAGAAATCAAGACAAATCGGTCTACCTCATGGGTACATAGGTAACTCATCTACGCGTGAATTTGGATGACTGCAATGCATTTGTTTTTCTTCTCTGACAACCTGTGGAATATAATAACTACGGAATAATAAACATAGTTGAAAACAAATGGTTATTAATATGTCATTAATGTTTCTTCCGAACTTGGAAGAAAATGTGTTTAGCTACAGAATACTTTTTTGAGCGGGTCTTCCTAAAATAACCACATTTTAAAGTCGAGAATCATTCGAGAAAGTAGTTTATGAAGTTTATTAGTTGTACTGAATAGACGCCATTTAGTGTCGTTTGACCACACGTACCCAGTTGGAAGAAGAAATCGAATAGCATTTGAAAATGAATTCAAGTGTCAGTTGTATGTATATATTCATTTCTTTGTTTCCATTAAAGTTGGCAACACATCGGATACATTACGGCAAAATATTCAAGTCGAGCGCAAATAGCTAATCTCTAGTGACTCAACCGACACAAACAGCTATCCCGTCTCCAGGAAAAAATATGAACTCATCCAATTAGGCTGGCTTAAATATGCAAAAGGAAATTATGAATAAATACCCACTAAATTGTGTCAGTGAGGAAACTGCTGTTAAAATTTACTAACGCTAACGAGGGTTCCGCCGGTTCTTTTGTCCTGTCCAGCAGCGTCAGCATAATAGACACCGTCATCTTAACAATCGTCTCTCTTCTCCCTCGTTCTCGCTCCATTCTTCTCCTGTATTAAAACTGCCACCTGCTCCTGCCAAGCTAACCTTTGTATGCCATCCTGTTAGTGTGCGAATACCGAAACCTACAATAAAGAAGTCAGCTGAAGCCTGACAAGCACAGAATGAAGGGAGCATTTAAAGCACAAAATGCTGCTCTAAGCGCCATAGCGCGGACTGCGACTATAGGTGGTAGTAGCAATCAAGCAAGTGTGAGAGGAGACGCTCAGACGCTTGGCCAACAGCGGCGAAGACATCTGCAAACGGTCACTGATGATGTTGCCACCCCTGCTCGGGTTGCCGTTGCTATCTCTGTCACTGGTCCGTTTCCACTGCGACGCCGCCGCGATTGTCTGTCGGTGTCGGCCCGCGCAGCGTTTCGCTGACAAATACCTCGCCCACGGCGATCAAGCGCAAAGCTTTCTGCAGCCGTACGCGTCCGCTTTTGCCGAAACGTTACCCAGGACTCGGCATTGCAGCACGAACGAGGCTATCCAAGTGTGCACGAGGGCCGAGCTGCTTCTAGCCGAGGCCTAGCGGGTCCAGCGGCGAGGGCCGAATCGATGACGCAGTTTGGCAGGCGCACAGTCGAGCTCAGCAAATGCCGAGGTGCAGAAGCCGGCGCTAGGGGGCCTCCAGAGCGGGCGTAACAGCACCGTCGTAGTCGCTGTGCTGGGAAGAACTGACGCAACCGAATTCATGAGCAAATGAGTCGATGATGGGATCAACAGCAGTCATGGTTATCACCATCGGCATGATCAAGGAGCTGAAGACGATGGAAGAACAGAGCCGAAGTCAGCCAGGCGGCGACTCTGCCCTTCCTCTGTTTCGCGAGGGACCAAAGACCTCGCGAGTGACGGTGGCGAGCCGCGAGACGAATTGTGACGCAGACCACGAAAAAAACAGAGCAGCTAATACTCACAAACAACAGCAGCAGTGGCGACAGGAATAACAACGACAATAACAAAAACAATAGAGCGTAGAGAAACAGAGAGTGGTATAGGAAAACTACCGAGCTGCAGAGTGTTACAAATATGTAGATGTGCTGGTAGTTGTTAGTAGACCCCGTGAAGACAGTTTTTTGAGCCCTATAAAGAACGAAGACATTGTATACAGTTGAATACTTGGAGAGATACAGGGGTGCTCTTAGCTCTTGGAATACGGCACCGTGATGTGTTAATCATTTGACACGTTTTGCGGAACCGCTGTGAGAAAACATATGCCACGAAACTCTCATATATACAATATGTTATGGTACCCTAATCGAATGCTCTGGCTAGTCGGTGCACACAAAGCCAAAGAGCTGAACAAGAGCTCCTTTTTTATTAGTGTAATAGGCAATGGCGCATTAAATTTGTACGCTTGGAATAATACGCTTATTTTGCAAATACCTATAACTGCTCGCTTACATATTATAATGACTATTTATAAGAACCACCTTCTGGTAGCTGAGACGAACCAACGAAAGCTTCGTAACAACAATAACCGAATAGATATAACGATAGTACGTTCCGTAAACCAGTCTGATCTAGAGAACACCAATTTACTAGTGGGTGTGTTAGACTAGCCAGTAGGCTCATTTGCAGAAATAATAGACTATGCAGATTTCTCGAATACCTTAAGTGAAGGACGTTGTGTAACGTTTTTGCTATCCTAGAGTTTCGTGTAACCATCTCGTCTCTTGTATTTGCTGCTCATTCGTATTTGTACTGCCACGTTCTATTTATACATGTTGCAAGAACTGTGCAATGTAATGCGATAATATCTTCAGAGAATACGGCGACGCAGTCTATCTGCAGATATCAAAAAATAATTTAAAATAGACGATGTCAGCTACATGTTAGCAGAGACATAATTAACAGCAGAATTTCATGTGACCATAAAACCTAATCTGTGATATTATTGTGAATTAGTAAAGTTACGATGCTTTCGGATTGCAGTTAGTGAGAAGTGTTACTTTTCCCCGTTAGCTGCCAATGAAGCACGTCGTAAAATATTCTCTTCATTGATAAGCTATCCATAAAAAAATTTTCGATCAATAAATCTAAGCACTATCTCTGCTCTAGCCGTGAAGTATTTAAAATCGGTTTTAAAACAGTGCCAAGTATTATTGAGGTCACTCTATTTTAGAATAATAAGTTTCTTGAAAATCTTAGTTTGTAAGAAAGAAATGGAGCAGCGGCATTTTTGTTTGGTGAGCTACAATTTCTTAAGTATGCACACATCTATAGATGCATAGATTGTATGCACATAAATGCACATTATTGTAAACTCCTATCCGGCTATTAATGTAGCGATATAGCCGCCATTATACCACTGCGCAGCTCATTGAGCTTCCCTTCCGCTGACAAGCGTGATGTAATATTGCTCGCCTGTCCAATATCAGAAAAACGGTACATCCACTCCCAGTTTTAAAGCAAAACATCCTCCTTTTCGATAGTGACCACTAGAAGACATCTTGGCAGGAAAAGGCAATGGCGAAAAACATCATTGGACTTAGCGTACACTTTCTGGTCTAAAGAAAAGTACATGTGACAATCATTTTTCTCACTTGAATATTCCCAACAATGAAAATATTTTAGATCGATAGGTAACAATATGAACTGATAGTGTTCAACGATACGACTGTTTGGCTCTGCAAAGGTAAATTAATATGTTTTTTTAGGTCCCAGCTTAATTAGCTTACCCTGAATTTTAATTACTCTTCAGCGTTCTCATTCGCCCACGCAAAGGAAGAAGGAAAAGGGTAAAAATGTATTCTACAACAGCTACTTCTAGTCACAGGAAGTGCTCTGGCCTTATCATAAATATTCATTGCTCTGCAGAGCTTTAAGAGGAAAATTATTGTGAAGCGCGGGGCGGTCTAGACCAGCACGGATTTATGACCGTATTTTAAGTTTCCTGTAAAGCCGTAAATGGGATCGTGCGGTGTGTTCGACTTGCGAATTGTCACTAAACGACCTAGACCGTTTCTAAAGCTTGCTTTTACTGTCATCGGGAAATTACTTCGAGACGCGTTCTGTTGATGTTGAGCTGTATGTCGTCTTAGCGACGATCGTTTTAAATACAGACGTTAGCTTTGTAATATTTTACGTTTGGTTAGTAATAAAAGGAATTCATAGTTTAAACGGAACATATGTCGCAGTGTGCGGCGACTCCAATTCCATGTGTGACTGTTTAGGAAAGCTGAATTAACGCGAGCAAACACGGTTTATTGTACTCACGTATAAAAGGAGTGATCACAAGACCTAAATACGTTCTTCGCATTTTAGAAGAATTGATACAAAAATGTCTTAAGATTGACAAGGTCCTCGTACTTGTACAAATGGTTAAATCTATAAAATATGCAAAAGTGGTCCATGCTTATTTAATATACTGTTAATAATAATAACTAATAATTTGGTGCATAACAGTACATTCGCACTTTGGCCCTGGATTATATTGGTCTGAAACACAAGGTAAGGCTGTAATCATTTACACAACATCTGAATCTTCAACACCGCTTCTATTTGTGTGTGAGATTTGAAAGGCGCAAGGCGTCTGTAATTACTTTGAAACGTTAGGGTTCCATAAGTCCGATACGGGAGCGCTGTTTTCGCGTATGTCGCTCAACGTTTGAAAATTTTAATACATGTCTACTCGTCGTGGTAGAATCCCCAACGACCGCTGAACTAATAAGCTCCTTTATTGTTAGACTATGAAATATATCCTTTTTTATGAATGTTTCATCCTTTCTTCTTCACATCGATAAAATTGACAAGCGCACCGCTCTTGAATCCGTCTACCAGCCTTTCGCTGGGTCTATACAATAGCACGTGAATTTAGCTAATGAGCGTTAGTCTGAAGGGAGCTAGCGACAGCAAACAGTAGAAGACTTCGCATTGTCAAAACTGGCCTCCATAACAATTCATTACGTCGGATGGCATCGTAGGCATGAATACTCCTTCAAGGAAGCGTGCTGGGAGGTTGTTGTGGGACTAACGGTGACTGTCAGCAAGCAGGTTACACATCATAACCACAAGTAGACTGAGTTAACGTCTAGCTAGTAGGTGTACGCATAAAGGCGGTAGCAGGAACAATAGAAAAAAGCGTCGATCAGCAATAACGGCGTCACACCTAAGTGAGCCTGATATTCTTGGCGGCTAACCTTGCGGAGCTTCGCGTACGGACACGTATTGTACACGTTCTTACGTTGGGATTATAAAGTCCGAGTTGGGGCAGGAAAAAGCGATGTCACAATACAAGTGAATGTGCCCTGCAACAGATGTTGAACTACGATATAAGTTGCCTTTTCTACGACTCAACAGACAGAAAGCCTGAAAGCAGGCGAGGGCACAAGAGAAACAGACAGCCTAGAACTCATTAGTCACACCAGCGTCAAGTGCGTCTTGCCTAATGACACTTTTTTGTCTGCTTGAGCTACTTGTATTACAATGTGAGAGCGAGCCAATTTTAGTCCCGCGACGTGCTGCGAATCATCATTTGCATCTTTCAACTCAGCTTAAGACTTGTCACTACCAGGAACAGAAGCCTTAAAAACGGAGTATTGTTGCAAAGAATTCGGCCTGGGTATTCAGATGTGCTTGCTAATCGCTTACGAACTGGCGGTGATTGAAGAAGACTATCAACCAGGTTTAAGGCTACTGCAGAAGTAATGTGGTATATTGGACCACTATTATTTGCATGTACGGCCGGCCTTTGTCGGATTACGAGACGTTTGGAACGGAACAAACCAGCTCTGTCGAGCAAACTAAAAAAAATTACCTAAGAAGTAAAGGCATACATTAAAATAGGCCTGTATTTTTTCAGGGCTTACCGCCAGCCGACATTTAACTTCCACGGTAGCGCTTTGTGCATTACTTCGTAAAACGGACCCCATAAATGTAAATGTGCAGCAGTGGGGATCAAACCCGTACACCTACGTGGCTGCTCCGGTTGCAATGCGCATGCGAATGCGCTAAGCCATCGAGCTCGATATTAAAATGGACCTGTTCTACTGTAGCCCTCCCACGAAACACTCGTCAGCAAAGGTTTTTTCATTTCTGTTATTTTATTCGGTTAGTTAAAGATATGCTATTCAGATTACGTCTCATGTTTTTTCTCGCTGGCTTTCATGATCTAAACAGCATTGATTGACAAGCGCTACAACCTCAGTAACATAGGGAACTACATATGCCATTAGATCGCCGACATTCGAGGGCGTATAAGAATCTTCCACCGTCAAAACGTGCCGAGTGGGAAAACAAAATTAGTAAGCAAGAAAAGCTTGATTTGACATCTGATAGTTGTAATGTGACGTCTCGACCCAAAATGCGAAATGCGCCCGTTCGTCGAACTAGCGATCTTAAAAACTACCCAGTTAACGATCACGAAAACCCCAGTGCTTCACTCTGACGGCAATACCCACTCACAAGAGGCAGTCGATTCAATAACCCAACTCATATGAAACTAGACAATTTAGACAACACAATGTTCATAATTAAACAGTCGATGGTTTTAAACAGTCGAAACAGAACATCTGAAGAAAGCGTTGACGCCTCTCAGTTAAATGTCTGTGACATTTTCATCCTTCATATGCTATCATCACTGTGTCTTCCCCTAGATAAGCGGCGCTGAATATCATTACCGTGTACAACAGCCACTGTACTACTGATAAAAAGACATTTGTGCTTAAATACTACATTTTGTTATTTACTGTATTATTATCATTACATCAGGACAATAGATCAGATGATGAGCAGGAATCGTAATTGAGTTAACGATTTAAGGATTGACAAAGCTTTCCGAGATAAACATTTAACAAGGATCTGCTAAACAATCATTTTGTTCGTATAAATTTGCGTAGGTCTTTATTTCATTTTTTATGAGCGCTTATTTAAGGCTAGCGTAGCTACTCATTTTTGTGAATATGTACGCCAACGGGTACGGCGTAACGTCTACAACACAAGTAAGCGTTAATTGCGAGCGTCAAAAGGAAGGGAACACACCGCTGCTACATTAACTATATCAATCTCAGGGATTCTCTGTGTTTTAATTAAGCGTGTACTTTCACGCCGGCACGTATGTGCATAGTGCCGGCGTGATCTATCGAAACAAAAAAAAATGAATTTTGATCAAAGCTGAATTGTTTTCGATCTATCTCATCCGCGAGATTCTCTTGAACATTTTAATTCAAGTAATCTTTGCCTGCAGCCACTTTACTACGTAACCCCCTTCGACTAGGGCTAATAACACTGGCAACCGTGAGTTCAGCCTCCGCATCTCCTTTCCATTCTGTGTCTCCGTCTTCCTGCCGGCTTCTCAGTGCGTTTCTGCTGAGTAAACATCGATACATGAACAACAATATTTCCTTGGACGAAAACACCACGATATAGCCATAATCTGTCACTTGTTGAACTCTCCCCCCCCGCATTATTCGACGGTGTGTAACAAACGTGGTTCTATCCAAGCTATTAGTCTATCGGAAGAAAGCACTGTCATACTACATCGTATAAATATGTTTTCGCCTAAAGAAAGACATGTTAATTAAAAGTAAGAGATTTATCGTTTCATTAAACAGGCTTGTCCTCTCCTTTCCCGTAAACCCTAATGGAAAAAAGCATCTTTTCATACACGGTCGTCGTATTCTTCTTATAACATAGAGCAATACAGATATAGTCGGAGGACGAGGGGATGATGCACTAATATTTGTCATGTATGCTATCGAGGTGTGTTACAGTTGTGGTTTATAAATTTGTTATGCAAATTACTACTACTAAAAAGATAAAAGTTAACGTAGACGGAAGGAGCACAAGCTTCTCAGGAGAAAAATGTACGGCACAACGTAATGCTTGAGTGATGTAGAAAAATAGCTGCACGCGGTGCAACCATTGAGAGTTGAATCAGAACTCCTGCTTAATTCGCACACTGTTTTGAATTGCTTGGCAATCATTGGACCTGAATTTTATTAAAGCCATTAGCGTTGATCGCCTAACCACAAAATTGTACCACCGAACGTGGTCAATCTTAGTGATTCCCCTACTTAGATCAATGGTGGTTTTGAAAAGACGAAACGCGACTAGAAACTTTCCCGTTCTGAAAAGTGCACTTTGTAAAAATGTTTATAATGTTCAATTCCAAAATACGTTCCAGTTTATCTTCTTGCTTATTATGCATCTCAAAAGTGTTAATATGAATAGACCTGACCTAGTTTTGAATGCGTTGAGCACAGAAGGAACACATCGCACTGATAATCTGAAGAAATTGACGTACATTTGGGTTCAACAACATCTTTCAGTATGTTGGCGTAAAACTAGATAAAGTTTAAACGACGTTGTCAATAGAGTAAGCAGTCAAAAGAATTATAACAGTTTTGAAACGTAAATCTAGGGGGACGTAATCAACTGCTCTGTTGTTTTTTCGGATCGACCTAAACATGTCGAAATGAGCTTGAATTTGTCACAGGAGACGCCGGCCGAGACCGTTAAGCTTTAGCATAAAGTTCGTTCGCCTTTTGTTTTACTTTAGCCACGTGCAAAGGGGGTCATTTGCCTCAAGAAGCGGGCTATATTAGGAAGTCACGTTCAATACAGCACGCTCAACTATTAACTCCTCTCTCCGTTTTTAGGCTTTTAGCGGGCGACCGTTCTTAAAATGACTGCACGAACTGCGCGTTTGGGTCGTCACTGCTCTTTTTATGTTTATGTCGCTCCACGGTATATTGACGGAAGAAAGTGAAAGTAATTTGAATAGATGAAAGACGTTAAATACTGCGAAAGAGAAACGACGAAAACAAAATGCTGAAGTTTCCATCCTAGTATCATACAAATTATCGTTGTACTTGCGCCGGTAAAATAAAATAACAATCTAAAGTTGTCACAGATCTAATAAAATGCAAAATGTGGCTTTCGAGTATTGAACTATGTTGAATGAGCGCTCACTTGTGAAGGTCAGTGGAAATACAGTAGAAGTTCGATACACACAATAGAAATCATGTAGAAAAGTTGTCGAGTACGAGATAATAAAGTCAAAACCGTGGATAAAAGGGTGCCTAACTAAACACTGGCCAGCTATTCCGGTGTGACCTGCCTAATTAGTAACGTGCTACACCGTTTAAGCAAACGATATTGAAATGTTGGATAGCTTTTTCTTTACGACGTTCATCTATCGCCTGTCCTCAGCAGGGTACTAGAGCCTACTCGTAAAGACCCGTTTGATTCCCGTTGGGATATGTGATGCCTTGACTTTTCTTGGGCTTCTCCTATAGCCAAGTTATAGAGATAGAGAGAGAGAGAAAGCCACAGATGTCAGAAGGGGTCAGGCAGAAGGAGTCGGTGCAACGGGGGCGGCACGGTGCTGCGATGCAGCCGCCGGAGCACACACCGCTCAGCCAGTGATGTCTTGACACTCCTCCATCCGATTCCCTGCTCCGCGTCGCAACCATCGTCGTGTCTCCAAGTGTCACGTAATGCACACGGTCCTCCAGGGTGCGCGTGACGTCTGTGCCGCGACTGTCGTACCGAGACTACCCATGCTTCGGATGTCGCTGCGAGTATCGTATGATCGTAGATTTCGGGCACAATCGTACAAACCGACGCACATACGTTCAGATACTGGGGGATATACGCACACATACGCAAGCAAGAAGACTGAGGAGCTTCTTGGCAAGGGAAAAATCCGGACGTTTCGGGCCGGTAGGAAAACAGACAGATATGCTTCTGCAATGTGATAGATCAAAGATAGCCGTGCAATACGAAATAGCTGCGTAGATCGAGCCTTAGCGGACAGTGGTAGGCAATATGGCAACGTTTCGGCAAAGGTTTCGACAATATGGCAGCATGGTGAAGAGTCAAGAACAAGCCAATGGTGTAGAGATAGAGAATGTACAATACCTCCGTACGTCGACGGCAAACATTGCAACCTTATTTTCAAAAAGGTTATATACCAATTTAAAGGCCTGGAATTGTATTGCGTGGACGCACATAGCTCTGTTCCGTCAGGGCATCGCTTGTTGCTAGGGCGTACTTCCCATATGTATCTTTATGTCATAGGTTGTTAAGTGCCATTAATTTAAGTGGATAACGTGGGTACGTCCGCATAGTTATAGTTATGGCTTGATTTTTTACGTAAGGCATCTTCTTGGTTTTATTAAAACTATTCCTGTTATAAGGACGTCATCAAGCCGTTATCGCTGTAAACTATCTCTGCACTGTTTACGGAATAGTCAAAAATACTTTCCAAAGGGTGCCATTGAAGGTCATATGTTCTGGACCAATGAAAACTTGCTCAATTCTTCGTTCGTATGCAAAATTAATCGTATGATATAAATACAGCCCCAAAGTGTAAAAACACAAGACTTTGGTTCTTACCTTCAATCCGTCGTCAAATAAAATGCGTGAGCCGACGTTTGTAAAAAAGATTGTGGCGCAGATTCTCGTTTTAAATATACAACCGTTACACGCCCATAATGTATTCGCATGCACTCAAACTGAAATCAGCTAGCAAGCGGAGTCTGTGAGATGGTACATCTAATTATTCCCCAAAACGCCATCGATACGTTCTTATCGAGGTGTATTATTTTCTGCGCCAATCTAATTCGCTCTATATCTCAATAGATGTCAACGTTTTCGGTTAAATGTAGCAAGAGCACCACAATCCGACCATGTCACGAACGAAATCCGAACATTCGAAATCTATTTTGACCCGTCACAAGGTTTACATCTTCTATTTCAAAAAGAGTTTCGTCGCCCGGCGCACAACTACATAAATTGATGGGTACATCACCTGAGAATTCGTAATTGATTTCAATCTATTTTTTTACAACGTTTAATTCAACAAGATTATTTAACCATTCTTACTTTATCACGCATTCGTATCACTGGTTGAATAAAAAAATCCCTTTTATGATTCTAGAGACTCGATATTAGGCCGAAACAAGAAGAAAAATTTTTCTCTAAAAGCAATTTCACCAAAATTTGGTGTCCACGAATGCTAACCGAAAATGCATCTTTTTAGGTTTACGTGCCTAAACTATGTGTGCATAATTTTATCAGAGATTCAGCAGCGACAAAGAGAAAAGCAAATTGATACATTATTATTATTATTATTATTATTATTATTATTATTATTATTATTATTATTATTATTATTATTATCACTGATATGGTATCATTAATAATAATATTAATAACAATAATACCGCCAAACAGTTAAACATAGTATCTTTATGTACCTTTCTGATGAACCGTATTAGATAACAGAATGGTCAACTAACATACGATGAGGGTCGTGCATCAAATAACCCGAATCTCTCATAGGTACTTGAGCCAGGAGCCTCCGAAATTTTACGACTTGATATTTAAAAAGTGAGAGGCTATAAAAAAAATTCATATGATTAATATTCAAATTCATATGAAAAAATTCATATGTTCGCTAGAAAAATCCCTTAATTTACAAATCTTCGCTGTCGTGTCTACACTCACATAGCGAATGATAGGTAAATGTGCAGAGCATGTGTTGTAATTACTCGTATTTTATACAATCGCACAATTACATTGGCTGGCTTCACTACAAGCGAAAGGTTCTCCCCTTCCAAACCGCGAGTTGATGGTGCATTGCCGCGCGCAGCATTAACTGGCATTGCTGGCCGCAGTGAAGAACGGAGGAGTGGCGTCAGGCAACATCGAGTATTTGCAGCAAAAAGAGGCGTTGATAGCTCCGCTAGAAAGTTCGGCGTTGACTCGACACTGCCTCAGTTATGTATCCGATGGATGTGCATAATATCCAGCAAAGCAATGCGACGTAAGGCAAGTGCTCTGAAGGAAGCTTACGAAGGCAACAACTGGTCACACCTTTGTCTCCTCATGTTCCACTGTTCTTGTGCAGGGTTTTCGTCTTCTTCTTCTTCGCTGTGTTCGTGTGCCCCGCATCGATTGTGGCGCGCCGATCGCTTCGGTCGGTCTCACCAGCATAAATTTGTAATTACTTTGTTATCCTTTATTGATTGGGTATATTAGGCCATAGCGAGCTTTGAGCAAATACAGCTTTGAGGGCGAGAAGGCCGTGTTGAGGATGTTTCTTCGGTCCTGATTTTACTTCTGCTGGTGCTCTTTGTAAATAATTTTATTATAATAATAATAATAATA
>MNPL01027149.1:0-19160 GCA_002081605.1 Tropilaelaps mercedesae
ATATATATATATATATATATATATATATATATATGTTCACAATTTGCATTGTAGGCATACACCACAGTGCAAACGGTTAACCGGTGGAAATACATTTACAGTTTTTTGTCAGATCGGTCCAGCGATGGTCAGTCATTAATGGCAAGTCATGTCGTCAAGAAACATTTTCAATAATCCATAAATGTTAACGTTCGTAATAAAATTTTCATATTCTACCCGCTACTACACTTTATCCATTAGAAGGGTAATATTACGAAGTAATCGCCGTTTTCAATGTTCATTGCCAAATTAAAACAATTCTAAGCTTCTTCAAATAGAACTCCAATTAGACTACCTCAGCATACATTCATATTACAGTGCTTCTGTAGGAGTTACACGTAGCTATTTGCTGGACAGTCTAGCCGAAGTGAACTAGCTACACAGCTAAGTAACATGCGTAAATACTAAAACAAATTACACCGGGCAAATACATACCTAGCTTGCAAGTCCTTTTTCTCATTGAATACAATCAAGGGATGCTTATTATCGTTATAGTTCGGACTTCTTCGCCGAAAGTAAATTACCGAGTCTCTTCTTGAGAACAAGTGACACAAACAGGTGACCGCGCTCGTCCGAAGCAGTTCGGTTAGCGGAGTGCTTGAGCCGTTTGCGGTAAACAATCGTATAGCAGCTGCAGGTGGTTCTGTGTTTACCAAAATGACGTCACGTATTGTCTAGGCAAATGAAAGCCCATTCAAACTTCACCACCCACGCCAGCCAGGAAGACGGCGTCTGTCTGCTGAGAGCTAGAAAGCGCTAGAGCAACACTCTAGTCTAATCGGACCCCACTGTCGAAAAACGGGCAGCGCCCAGCCATACCAACTGGCGAAGTTCGACCACCCTATAATGGTATGTTCGATACGTGCTGGCGCTGTCCTTGTTATTACTACTGTAGATAGAGATTGATTTACTCACATGCGTTTTATACAGGAGCTTGGCAAACAGCCGGAACGTGACGTCGGGAACTTCGGGAATGAACTCTCGAAGCATTGCACACTCCACCGTATTGTGGTACTCCGAATGAGTTTTCTGAAAGGGTAAACGCGAAATTGCATAACCTGTGTGAATTCGCTTTTTGGTGGCGGTCGATATCTGTCATGATTATGCATAAATCTGTTGGGGATATTCAAAGCTTATTTTTGAAAGGAAAGACTCATTTGTGGTTTGGGCACAATGGCAGCGGTTGGCACATGAGAGAGGCTCTTGAGTGGATTATTTTAACGAATTCCGCTGAACAAATTATTCAAAGATTCTTGTCTATTACATTCGCTTGCACTTCTGTGCTTGAATGTATGTTGAGTGCTTATGTTCTTAAACCTCGTCGCAATAAACTTTATTTTCCTAACTCATTCACAAAATACTCAAGACGCGATGGTCACGAGAAGGCAGCAAAAGCATGTTTCACACATGTTTACTGTAGAGTCGCTGGTGCTACTGTAAATTTGATATACGTAAATTAAACGAGATAACTAAGCGGTCGAATGTTCTATGCTTCCAAATCGAATTAGCAAAAGTTTTCAAAAGGTATGACTGACTCAGTTTAAAAGAATCGAATTCAACGAAGGCTTTGGATGCTAGCGCTTAATGAATTTTGAATTATCCCAACCGGAATTACACTAAAATATGTATACAATTATCATCATTTGAAGACGATGATAGCTGCCTTGAAACGTATTGTTTCATTCAAGGTAAGGATCGGTTCGGCAAACAAGGCCAGAAGCGACTCCTGCAGTGCTTGGGCACGATTGCGTCCTCGCTAAAGGAAGTATTAACTCAATTGACTCAATTCATTCACTTCATAGCCGCTGGCTTGGGATTTCCCTAAAGCATTCCGTACGTGGGATCAAAAGCGCTGACAAAAGCTTGTCTATGTAAATTCAAACGTTCAGTCTACCCTTTAGACACTAGCTGTATGCTCTGAGATAGGTTGCAGGCAACCGCTCGAGCTACATTGACAGGGCATTTCTTAGTGAGCATTGACTACATATACGCTGCTCAGCATTGTCTCGAGGTGTTCTAGGCCTGGCCCTCTCTCAAGACGACCTGCAGTGCCGTCACTAGAGTCGAATAGGAATAAACAAACCTGACATCTGGAACTGCAATAATTGGCGAACGGACATTTGCGGCACCGGATAGCTCGGGCTCCCCAACCGATGTTTTTCCGAGTCAGGCGATCCGAAGTAATCGAAAACAAATTTGATAGCCTGAAAGGCGGTCAAAATTGGAGCACGGCCCACCATTAACCAGAATTAATGCCAAATTTCTTTGATGCTTCCAAACGTCATAGCTTTAGTGGGAAGGTCAACTGTTCAGGTGTGTTGTTCTTAAACAAATTTTAATGGCTATGCTTAGTTATGACTGGAACTAAGAAGAGAGAAGTCAAAGGTGCTTAATACAGTCAGTCAATGGTATTAAACATCTCGATCTTCAGTCCCGAAATTCGACTTATTGGGTTGAATTAAGAAGTTTTCCTTATGTTGTTGGGCTTACAAAAAAATGTTTAGGCATTGACGTACCACTTTTCAAAGCTTTTTTCCGTCCTAGAGAGTTGGCATAAAAGTGGGCGACTTCGCATCAGCAGTTCGCTGTTCTAGCGCCGTTGAACTAATATACATAGGAAAAGCAGGAAATCGGTCTTGGGCATGAATTCTTTACAGTCTAACGTTGGTCCAAAAACTATGTCACACGTAAAGGCATATTTAAACCTTTCTTGCAGTCTAAGGATCATCATAATACTGCTGAATGAGCAATGTGCCAAAATAACTGCGGACTCGTGCTCAGTATGGTTACAATGACAATCATAGATTCAGATGAATTCATCTCAACGTATAACCAGGAGAATTAAATCAAAAGGAAACTGCTTTGCAGGAACATTACTGTCCTAATCGTCGTAATCATGCGTGGCGGGGTGTTAAAAACAGCGAGTAAAACAATGCGCATTTAGCTCATCACAAAATTAAGTACGTTGCCCGACTATGCATAGTGTCATCGAAATGACAAATCCTGAGCACAAATCTTCTGAATTAGTACATTACGATCTATTGTTTCTTTTTATTTTATTATCAGCCGCTGATTTGAGTTGACGAAACGGAGCTAGTAGGCGCTAAAAAGAGATATCCGTAAGCTTTTTCTGAACCTACGGTTCGATACAACAATTCCGCCGTAGTTTGCAACAAATTTCTTTCTACATGATTGAATATTCCGTAAACGTCGATGGTATAAAACAAAAGTATCATATGTGCACATATACGGCTAACGGCTCTCGTGAAATGGAAAACAAACAAAGTGATATTCTAGACCCAAATATTGTTTTGTTCCAATAGCTTTGTAATTAAAATTATTTACGGTGTAACGCGTGTCACAGTGTACCGAAAAGTATACTTTTTCGAAAATATCTAGTTTAAATCTAAAGGTTTAAATCTATTGGGCACTTTATGAGACTCTTTGTTAAGCAGTAGAAGAGCTATGGTATTCCTATCATAAAACATCTACTGGTTGAGTGTCCCGATATCTTAGACGCACTATATCCCGAGGTTACGCAGAGTTTTCTATTACAATCTAGCTCCAGATTATTTTGCTTACTTTTGGATATAATGTGGTTTTAGAGATCTCGCCTATAACACAAGTAGACCCAGTTCTCAAATTCTAGTTCCTCGAAGGATCTTTTTAGGGCTATGCCGTTTGCAATTTAATTCAAAGTGCTTCAATTTAAAAATAGCAGATACTTTTAAATTGCTTTTTAAACTCGGGTTGGAAGCAACATCTAAACGAATTTCAGAGAATATCGGGGAGCGGTGTTTTATGTAGCAGCCATCCTAAACGTGTTCCCTTCCAAACGCATTCAGCCTTCGGGGTGCCCTAAATCCGAAGGGTTGGCAAAGCCACTTCAAGCTGCGCGAACATCTCTAAGACAGAATAGTTGTGTATCTGTTTAGATCGTAAGATGAAGGTATATTGGTTTCACTACATGAGTCGGTGTTCCAGATACTGACGGTTGCATGCATTCGTCGCAGAACTTGCCAGCGAGTTGTGGCTGAAGAGCGGCAGCGAAGGGCTGTGCACGGACAATCGCATCGCCTTGTTGGAACTTCCACGTCGTTGGTGCGTTCTGATTGACTCGTTCAGCTCTCTTCCTCAAGTTGTCGCGCATTATGATGGCTTTTGTGTGGAACGATATCTTGAGGTGGCCACTACCTAAACGGTAAGTGCAAAAAGTGAGTTTTTGGTACTTTTTTTACATTTTCGTAATCGTTACAGGCATCTTGTTTTAATTAACGTTGTTATACCGTTCTCTATATTTTTAGAGCTGATCACCAGGCAACATTTAACGTATACTGTAGCGCTTTTTGCATTGTTCCGTAAGACAGAATCCATAAATGTAAATGTGAGATCGAACCCGTGCATTTACGCGTATCCTTTGTCGCAAGGTACACGTGAATGCACCAGGCTACCGACCTAGGCTGTTATACCGGCTTAGCTCTGCTAGAATTCAGGAAAAGATTTTTTTGTTTGCGTTGCCTTGAAGTGACTAAACAACGTTAAGATATATGTTAAAAGGCTGCGTACAAATAAATATCGGAAATTCCGTATGATGTAGGTCAATATGTTCGAAGTGGACAAATAGGCTCTTTGCAAAATAGTTTCGAAGAAACTGTTCTGACACAAGTCATCCATAGGGCGTTTCGAAAGTCATGGACTGCTTTTTTATAATTCATGACAACACTTCTATTTTAAATATTTTTCCTTTATTGTAGAACTAGAATAACTACCTCTTGTATGCAATTTAACTAGCCTTCGTTATTTTTTTTTACATTATTAACTGTTAAAGGCATTTTAAAGCAACCTTAAAATATGAGTATACTATTTTCTTTACTGTTTCCTCTCTTGAATGTAATACTCAAGACTGGAAAGGTTTGTGGAAAGTTTTAATTAACACAACGCAATTTTTTATTATCGCGCTATAAGATTACAAGAGGAATTTAAGATATAACGGGTAAGGTATAGCCAGAAATCAATTTTATACTCAAGTGGTATCGGCATTCATATTAACCGACGAATTAGAAGGAAATCGACGTCACAGTTAAAAGGTTGATTATGCTTCCGAATGATTTAGCCACCATTTCATCCATTTGCGTTACTCGTGTTGTATGTTTTTTACTAGAGGCACAGAGAAAACTAAGTAACCCGTAGAGTAAAAATGATTCTGATCTCTCACCAAATGCTGAATGCTGGGCGAAGCTTATTGGTAATGTTCGACGAGTCGTGCCGCGTACGCGTACGTAACTGAAGGGAAACCTATGCTCAGGCCATTACCTGTGCTATTGTCAGGTCAACAGTCAAAAGACAGACAGCTGTCACGAATTCGCTTGAAGCATGCGATAGCGTTTGTCAAGCCGTCTTAGTTCGCTCAAAACCTTCAATAAGTTTCAGCTTTTCAGTAGGGTCCATCACTCAGGTCTGAGGGAACTGACTGAGGCCAAACAGAAGGGAAGCGAAGCCGCACAGACTGACCATCGCAAAGGGTTTTCCAGCCACCTCGCCCTTAGTGGAGTGAGCTTTGCTGTTTCTCCCTTTCATATGTTCGTTTTGACTATGATCAGTCGGGTCGACCGGGCTAGAAGGTAGCCGGGCACTAGTCTAGAACGCTTGGCTGTTTGCCCGGTAGAAGGAAGACATAGACGTGTTGCATTATATACTACTTGCCTGCAAGACTCCCCTAGTTACCCTACTCTATTATTTTTTAGGGCGCTTACAGCAACCGGGCTTTTTAAATCAGCTTCCGATGGAATAAAATATTCATTAGTGAGTTCGTAGACAGCGAAGCCCATGTGACGTCAATGAGGTACGTGTGGCTACGGCGTTTGAAATATCACCTTTAGAGGGTATTACAAAAGATAAGACCCAAAGACCTAAGTGGAAATACTATGAAATGAACTCCGCGTAAATTTGCTTGTCATGTATGCATAATTCATAATACGCATTATGATTCAAATGATTTATTGCAGTTTAGTACATGGCCGACGCTGTAATTCCTTGGAGAAACTTCATTCTGAGAAATCAGTCAGTCGACAAGAATTACAGATCGCCAAATAACGATGTAATGGGTCATGTTCATACAAGACGTAAAGCTAATAATGGTTTGTCTAAACTTGTCTGGACTCGTCGTAGAACGCAATTTTTACGCTGTTTTGACAAAGGGTAATATCAGGCACTGTCATGAAATGTAACTTTACGTACAGTACTCGAAGAAATAAAGTACGTTGAAATTTTCCCACATACGACTTGTCCTAAATTAGACCATGACCGTGTAAATATGTGAGTTGATTTCAATGTTTCTAGTGTTTAGACCAAAATGCAAATCTTCGAGCACAGGAGGGGTCACCCAATGCTTCCACTGTGTTAACATCTGCGTGTAATTAAGTAATTCATTGGTCGTTAAGTAGATATTGCGAGTTTTTTATATGACCATGTCACTTCGGAGGCCACTAGGGTCATCTCTAAAAAGGCAAATTATTGTTTGAGTATAGTCGTATTGTTGTATCGTCGGATATCTTGCAATAGCACTGACATGATTTAGTTGTTCGATAGGAGGTGTAAGCTTTGTGGACTTCAAAATGCTACTCAAAATTCTACATTAATAAACATTTTAGTTTGTCTGGGCATGTAAGCTCCAAGATTGTACATCTTTCTAAAATGTGTGCAGTTGCAAAGTATTTGACAGCGTTATATAAAACAATGTTTAGTATAGAAAAGTTTTCTTACTTAGTACAGAAATGTCTTTAGTTGACTGCTCGATTCATTAAATGCAACTACCTGATTCCGCCTATTGTTCCGTCTCATCTGCACGTTCAGGCCCTCTACTACAAAATGAAGATGACGTTGAACTTGCAATAAATCTGTTAGTTCTTTAGAGGCTATCGTTACCCTCAGCTTCTTGATCCATACGTCAGTGATCGGGCAGTAATATTTAATGCAAGCGTAGGCTAATGTAGAATGTGGAAAGAGCCGGAGGACGAGTACTCTAACCTGTCATCAGCGAAAACAGCTGTAAATGTACTCATCGTATACAGAAATTTGGCTGTTTTTTCGTACTTTAGCAATGATGAATGGTAGCACTACTCTTCCAGCTAGACCGAATTTTAACATAGAGCTTAAAATGAACGCATTGCTGTATTTAGTCTGAGTAGGTGACGAAGTGAACAAAAAACATGGAATTTTCAAGCTACTGCTGCGCTGCTTAAGGAATGCGATCACTTCCGTTATTGTCCCCTTCAGTTGAGTAAGAAGAGCTTTCTTCGGTAGACGTAAAACAGACCGAGACTCAAGCAACGTATAGGCATATTAGGAGGAGACTGATCAGGTGGGTTTTTCTATGGCACAGTATTGAATGTTATTTAGCCACGAAGAGCCTCCGTACAGATACGTCGCCACAGTCACGTTGAACGCATGTCTATAGTTAGAATTTATGTTGAAGACGATCTTTTAGAGTATAGGGAAAGCAGATTTGCACAGGTCCTTGAGGATGCCGATTTCGAGCCAGATATCCGCTGTACTTACATATTCTTCGTCGTTGCTGATTAGAAGAGCATGTCCGGATGTACAGCTCAGCTGCACAACTATTTTTGTCATAAGCGTGTTCGATGGCAGCATTTAAATGCTATTGAACAGCGCTCATTAAAAGTTTGGTGTGCTGGCCTCAAATCTGGTAAGTCTAGGTAGGTTGGTTATTCGCAGTTGACGAAGTGTCATTTGTGTACTCAGTGGTGGAAAACTGACAAGGAATTATTTAATGGCTGGTCTAGGCTGTGCAAATGCTCGACCTTCTCTGTCGGCGTCTCTTGCTACTCCCTCTAATATAACTGAAGCTTAGAAACGGTCAAAAACCGTTTTCAAGAGAAAGAGATTCCGCCTGTGACGACGGAATTTGCCGCTCGTGATAATGTAACCAGGAAGTATTCGATACATGCTCTCTTTCTATGTTTTTGTTGTTCAATCAACGTCCGAAACATTCAAAGTGGGGTTCCTAAAGAAAATAAAGCGAGACATTTTTTCCCATCGTTTTCTCTTATAGACGAGTCATTAAAATATTCGGAGACCATTAACCTTGTGGATGACATTTTTTACTGTTTTTGCCACAAGCGAGCACTAAGCATTCGCTCGAAGAATACATGCAAGTGGATAGATGATGGTTCAAGCATCCTTTGGATTTTTTCGTATTGCTCATCTTGCAATGCATTGTAGTAGCACTACATGAGTGCGTAAATCTGAATGCTTTAGACCGCTAGTGATGTCAGTTGGGCTCATATTCTGTAGCGGCGCCAAAACTCGTTTCCATGCCTAACATTCTCATATATTTTGCCTTGCTCGAACAG
This sequence comes from Tropilaelaps mercedesae, assembly GCA_002081605.1. NCBI lineage: Eukaryota > Metazoa > Arthropoda > Arachnida > Mesostigmata > Laelapidae > Tropilaelaps > Tropilaelaps mercedesae. Next base: position 8,412 of record MNPL01027149.1, read on the forward strand.
TTTTCTTGACATAAGGCCTCTGGGAACCTGCATAGCTGTGTATCCAGCCAGGTATACAGGTATGTCGGATTCAATCCAGGTAAAATACGACATTTGCTTCAACAGAGGAAGAGACTATAATACTGTCCATATCTTAATATACGTTTAGACCTGTCCACCGTCATATACCAAGCTTTTGCCTCAATGGTAAAGTACTAGAATCCCTCAATTTTGGTTGCGGTCACCGTTGGGATGTATTGACAGGCTTCCTGAGGTACGTATGAAATCTCTTCATATAGCCCTATCTACTGTGAGTTAACATTGTGACTAACATTGTGATATAGGGCCGGTCGACGTTTAAGGCCGCCAGATAGGCCATCAGGGTTCACCACTTTCCCCTAATTGATAGATGCAAGCCCCAATAAGAGAATAACTTTACTAAACTTTACCCAACCGCAGGCACATACTAATACGCGTGCTTATACCAGAAAACTAAATTCTGGGCGGAAGATCATCGTCAGTCTGAGGTCACGCTCCGGCGCAAGGTCGCGACGTCGCTTGCAGGCTACAAAATGCAAGCGATGTTATTGCCGGGATCCAGCTTAAGCGAGCGCTACTTAAACGAGTAAACAAAGCAGTTCCTCAAAAAAATAGTACTATAGGTTGCGTACAACCGGAATATTCCCGAAGTAAGTTACGCACGTTAAAGAGCAAACATCACATAATATGGTCACATTCGACCATGAGTTACACTTTTTAGAAATGCATTTGTCGATGTTTGTTTGACGAGCATCGTCATGGAGAAATGCGTCAAGGAGCTTAAGTGAGTCAAATGTAATGTAGGCTACCGGGCGAGAGACGCTCAAGCGTTATATGCGCATTCAGATATTCGAAAGGATTTGCTCATTTCTGTAAAGTAGGTTCATATTTTCTCGCCTTGATGTATAGGCCATTAACCTTCAGGATATATCTTTTCGATATTCGGACCCGCCGGCTAGAGGACTCCCCTGAGTCGGTCCTCATTTACACACCAGAGTAGATAGCGATATGAGCGTGGAATTAGCATCACGCCGCTTGATTGATAAGATGGAGCTTTTCATAATGTTTGCAATGTTGGCAGCTGCCAACATTGCGGGCCGAACCCAATTGCTTCCCCTATTGTACATTTATAGCAGGGACAGTCTGTTCTTTAAGAAAACGGAAGGAGGGTATGGTTGTTATTACAGTTGAGACACATGTCACACATATATTCGTGCTAATAAATTCACTATGTTCTGTTCTTCATTTTCCAAGGGTATTTCCGGAATGACAATGGACCCTATGGAGACGTATATTAGTAATGCCGTCTTCGTCCCTCTGAGGGAACCGGGCGAACGCTTCACCACGTACGACTACGCTATATACGTAATGATGTTGGTGTGCTCTGGGGTAGTTGGACTTTATTGCGCTTTTGTCGGGGGCACCGAGAAAACGCCCCGGCAGCTTTTGAGTGGAGACGGAAACCTCTCGCCACTGATTGTATCGATGTCGCTGTTTGCCTCATTTACCTCGGCTACATTCATTTTTGGCCATGCCGCTGAGGTGAGTTGTCGTACTAAATAACTCTGCCGGCCGCCTCTCAATTGAGATGCCACATTCTATTGCTATAGTTCGACCGCTGACGAGATATTGCTGCAAAATTTTGGTGATCAATATAATCCAAACGTAGAAATACTCTGTCATTGTAATTAAAGCGTGTTCTCCAGCGTACCCCCTTAATCAAAATTGCGTTTAAAACAAAACGTTGCAATTTAACAACTCGTCTTTCAGTGGTCTAATTGAGCTTCTGTCGTTGTTATTGCCTAGGTCTACCTAAATAACACGATGATTTTCATCGCCGTGTTTTCGTACTGTCTGACGCTTTTTATAACGGCTTCGTACTTCGTGCCAGTTTTCTTCGAGTTGGGCGTGCATAGCACTTACCAGTACCTCGAACTGCGCTTCAGCCGCTCTATCCGCCTCATTGCCGCCATTACCCACCTTGTTGAAACGACGATCTACATGGGTGTAGCACTTTATGCGCCTGCTTTCGCTTTATCTCAATGTACGTAATTGTCGCCTTTCATATACGTATGTTTGTGTAACCAATCATTGTCCACATCCCCGTTGTGTTTTTAAACCGCTCTCCAGGTCTAAGATTACGAGGCGTTAAATTGCGAAAGCTAGTAAATATATTTCATGGAAAATTTCTCTCGAAAGCTTAATCATTTTTCTGGTTTGTGGCATAGGGCGACATTTTTTTAGAATCAGACTTAATAAAACAAGGAAGTTGAAGAAAGTCGATAACCAATTTACTATAGCACTAAGCATTCCCTATCACGGTACCAGCACGGTATTTTTTCGATGATATTGTACAATGTGGCACGGGCTCGCTCTAGACTGTTTTCAATCCATTAAAAATGTGTGCTTCAATCGTTACAAGTCGGTATAATACCTGCAGTCGATACAAACCTAGTATAACGATCATAAAAAAGAAAAGAACAAAATATAAAAATTAAAATATTTTCACGTCCGAACTGAAGAGTCACCATTGACGTTATGTATGTGTCAATAGAGTGCTAAAAGTGTCCATTTGTCGTACACGGAGTGCCACGGTCAGATCAACAACCGTCTATTTTCCCATCAGAGGAAAAACGCGCCAAATCGTCAGCTTAAGACAACATTGAAACCGTCCCATTTCCTTCCAATGAACAATTCTGTACACGACACTCATTCTGGCGTAGCATTTGTCCAGATGATTGTCAACTACAAAATAGTAACATCGCTCTAACATGCTATGGTAGATCTAACGAATGAGCTTCCCTGACGTGAACTAATAGCTCAGAACAATGAGGCTTACTCCATGGTCGTTATTGCAGTAACGGGAATTACGATTTCGACAGCGGTGTGTTCAATCGGACTGGTCTGTACCATTTACACTTCAATTGGTGGAATCAAGTCGGTGGTCTATACTGACGCGTTTCAGTGCATTGTCATGCTGGTCGCGATGGCCGTTGTGGTTGTTTATGGATTCGCCGCTCTTGGAGGCGTCGAGAGGGTCTGGATGCTGGCGCAACGTGGACACCGAATAAGCTTTTTCAAGTTAGTACTGCGAAATTGCCTCGTTTGGTAAACCCTGAGTTGATTATAATAGTCGAAATTGGTGACCAAAGATTGCTGCTTACTCCTATATAGCATTAAAATGAGCTCGTCAATTTAACAGTAATAAAAAGATTTGTGATAGATAGATAGGATCTCTTTGTATGTGCTTGGGGGGTAGCTTGAAAAGAGTCGAGCTCACTCATGCTCAATGTTTTTCATCTTTTTGTGCCTATCGATGTGAAATACATTGGACGGAATGGTACCTATAATTTGCTATAATTCCCTAGGAGAAAGGTACAATAATCATGAAATGTTATAAAAATTTTTTACCTGGAAAGGATACAACCTTGGCGTAAGGTTTCGATTTAAGAGCTATGAGGCTGTCTCGTATATCACTCTTTTTAAAAAAATATTCAGTTAGTTTCCTTTTAGCAAAAGGTTTACTCTGAGGTATTGACGTTTTTGTAAGTTTTTGTTTTAATGTGGAAAATCTATTGCGGTTATTTATCGTCCCGAAGTTTAAAACTTTCAGGTGATCCGCACTTAATTTATTTTGGAGTGTTTTCATTAAAGTCAAATGAGCTATTAGACAATAAAGGTATATGAGTACTACTTCTTTGTTAACTATAGTGTAAACTAATCTAGATTGCTATTTTATCACATTGAAAAATAATAGTAAGTATAATGAGCGCAAGGTATGTAGTTTGTTAAGGTGCATTTTGTGTTAACATGAAAAGCCTGTAGCAGGCAAATTTTTCTAATAGGGTTATGGCCACACGCATTTGGGACATTACTAAGTTGATTGCGAAGAAGTAAATTTCTATCGAAAATCAGTGATAATTGCAAACTGTAGTAGACACAATATTTATATAAGTTTTTTTTTATACAAAAATGTATGAAAAAATTTTATTTATATAAGTATTTTGTATGTTCATTATTAAGCACATTGTGCACAGAATCAAGAGTTGTATGTTTTTTGTTGAATTTTGGCCATACGCGGTGTAACTCGAAATTTCTGCACTTCTATGTTGATGGAAAATTTTGTTAACGTAGAATCTTTATTCGCAGAATATTTACTTTTGACTAAAATCATTCAGCGAAATGTACTCACACCAGGCGTAAGGACAGAACAATCGTTTCGTTGCATACTTTAATTTTTAATTACATTTTTCGTAAGAATCATCTTATGCTTACCAATATTTACAAATCATAACAATATGATCACGGAACGTTATAGTTAAATTGTATAGATCCTTTTAGATAAACTCCCCAAGTTAAGAAGAATTCTCTAAAAACCATTAAAAAGGGACATTATACAACAGCAAAACGTTATATTCCCTTTTCAAATTGTTTTTAGGAAAAATGGACACGGATACACATTATATATGTTTAATAAAATAATTTGGATGTTGAGGCATAACAAATTTTGAATTTGTTAGTCTTTGCGTGTCTTTTTGACACGCCAATGAGGTCGTGCACCTTTTCGCTTGCTGAGCGCAGCAAGGCCTCATATACTAGCAGGTAAAAATACTTCAATATGGCGAACCTAAGAACAAGCCAATCGCGTGAAGTGTAGATTAGTTCTTTAGGAATCACGTTGTGTGTGTAGTTTCAGTCTAAATCCGACTGTGCGCCATACGATGTGGGGTCTTGTGCTTGGAACGGCACTTACGAATGCAAGTTCATTCGCCGCCAATAACATGATGGTGCTCCGATACTTCACTGTGCCGTCACTTCGTGCAGCGAAATGGTGAGTGAAAGGACTTTAGCTGAATATACTTCGCCATAGAAATTTGCCGTCGTTAGAGTGGTTACTTGGAGGTAGTTTATGATAGACGGCCTTCCAACTCCTCTAATGTTTCATTGAGCCTACAATTATCGACGTATATTTTAGCGGTGCTGTTATTCACTGAAAAAATAACAAGATCGAAAGTCGTGAAAGCTTTAAGTGTACAAGAAGTTTCGAGCCAGGTCTAACGAGCTTATTATTCGACGCTAACAAGCACAGGTCGAGCTGACGAAAAGCGTTTAGTACTTGTATTAATAGATTCACTGCATCGGAAGTCAATTATAAGCCCATCTATTTTAATAATGCATAACTTGTTGCTATAAAGGACAATTGTAGGGTTCATAAGGCCATGCTTAGGTCCAAACATAGAGGCCCCGTGAGTACACAATAAATGAAAACCAGTCTCAGCAGCCATGCGATTGTCGTAACGTTGTTTGGTGCTACATCATGCTATTCATTGTATAATGCCTACGCTTTCTGACGTATTAATATTTTTATTTTTTCTAGCATTATATGGATGAACCTGCCTTTGCTTGTAGCGGTACTCACGCTGTCATGCTTATCAGGCCTTCTTGTGTATGCCCGTTACTACAACTGTGATCCGCTAACCGCCCACAAGGTATCAACATCTGATCAGCTTCTTCCCTACTTCATATTCGACGTCCTGAGCCGCAGAGCTGGAATGTCAGGTCGGTTTCGATGTTTCTGTCTCTGAGTGTCGAGTTCTGCACTCAGACTGCCGTTGTTTCGCGCCTTATTTCGCGCATAGCAGTTCTTTTATGAACCTGGTAAGACATCAATACCGTTCGAAAAATTTGCGCCATTTATCACACGTATCAACCGGCGTGTCCAATCGTGCAAGAAACCTTGGCCGAAGTTTTTGATTCACTCACGCCACCGCGCTGGGGGCCAGTGTCTAACGGGAAACGTGTCCTCTATGAGATTTGGTTGTCAACAGTTTGTAGCAGATAACTTCTTCGACATTATTGTTTCGGCACGACTGGCACGACTTTTAGACAGGACGTCGACAAGGTATAGGCCACGGTTGTCAAAAACGTTACACTCCTTAATCCGGCCCTACTTGGTCCTCTAACAAGGGCCTGGCACAAGCACAGGTGTGGCGGTTCGATATGAAATTTGTGTACTGAATATTTTCCTCTAGATTTTTTTAGGAAATTTGGTCATTGTGTTAGTCTCAATAGTTCCAACTTTGAGATATTTAGTATTTGTTGGTATAACATGAGGGTAATTTATATAGTGGCTATAGGTTCGTATTACTGGATTGTGGTTAAACCTTGCCGGTTGGCTGGCTCGATAAGAAGATAGTTTGCTGCATACTTTCAACGAAACTAGATATTCTAATATTGGCAGACATACGCTAATTTTTATGTATAAGGTTAGCAGTGCAAATGCTTGTATATGCACCGATTGAATTCGATCTCGGTCAAAATGCTGCTTACCGACTGGTGAACACATTCAGAACACAAAACAAAAGCCAATATATGTTAAAAAATTCCATTTGTTCGTAGAGAACTCTGTGTTAAAATTGACGTGGGAATTCTGTTGGAACTTTGGAAATCACAAGAATTGGTTTCCATTGTTTTTACCTATCTTTGGTAATACATCGAAACCCGACCATTATTGTCGCTAAAAATTGCACCAAACCACGAAAGAGCAGAACCTAAGCAATAGGCAAGTTTCAGATCATTTTGCCGACAAAAAACCTATGACCGGTGTCCTTTCCCGATGTTAAAAACACACGCACATTAAATGCTAAATATCTCGAAAGCTGAAGCTTCTGCACAAGTAGACGTCAGGTTTGGACAACAGTCTATAGGGCCGTACGCACTAATATAAATTTCATATCGAGATTCTACACTCGCCTCGCGATTCCTATATAAGTCCTGGAGTTGTAAATTGCGTTATGTCACTAAAAATGGACGTGTTTATATTTCGGGTTGGGTGTCGAATTTGCATGCTGTCCGTTTTCTTCTTGAGCCTCTTTAAAGTCCTAGTTAATTTTTGTTTTAACTTATTACCTACTTGCTTGTTTCGTGCAGCTCTGTCCTTTGTGATTTATTCGTGGTGTCTAATTAGAGCGATGTGGCCTCGTTGTCGTCACTACGTTGAGCATGCAATGAAGGTATCACAGCGGCTACGTTAACTAAGCGAGACCTAACCCCCTAAGACAACACCAGTAGAAAAAATTTTTTCGTCTGTGAAGAGCTTGTAAAGCGCAAACTGGGTGGTTCGCTCGAAGAAAGTGCTTCCTCCGCTATAAGGAACGCAAACGTCTAAATACGCGTATTTTTCTAATTTACCAGAGACCCCTGACGAGTTTACACATAATAATCTGCTCCTTTTGCCCAACCAAAACGACTTAAACGTTGAGCTTGCCTGCAGTTGGAAATGTTGTGTGCTGCTGCTTCTGTAATAGATTGAAGTATGTCTCTGTTGACTTGTGCAGGTCTGTTTGTGGCCGGGATGTTCGCGGCGTCATTAAGTAGTGTCTCATCAGCTGTGAATGCTATCACTTATGTTCTATACATTGATGTCTTCCTGCTAGTTAAGCCCACCATGGATGCCCAGTCTGGAGTCAAGGTATACTATGCCCTATATTCGTAAGGACTGAAGGGTTAGTCAATAACGAACTTCTTTAGCGGGTGGAACAAACCTGTATGTAGATGCCTACTGAAAGACATGCCGCTTTTCAGACCAATAAGAAATGTCTTCCTTAAAAGATCGCGGACGGCTAGATTAAAATGACCATACACAGGCGCTCACCTAAGAAGAAGCCATTGCCCTAGCATAGTAATCTATCGTTCATTCAGCGTCGCGGCATTGCCCCTTGTACGGACGCACCCAATTAAAAATTGAAATTAAAGTTACTTTTTGCACTTCGTAGGTGTTCATTTTCTTGGGAATCATAGTCGGCCTGCTGCCAATGGTCCTTGTGCCTATTGCCGAAAAGATAGGACGCGTCCTAAGTGCTATGATCGCTGTTAATTCAGGCCTTGGAGGGCCCCTTCTCGGTCTTTTCGCCGTTGCAATTTTCTTTCCCACGGTCTGTATTGCTCGTTGCGTAAACTCAAATGAATAACACTATGGATGTGTACTGTAGTGTATCATGGTTGGTAGTTTGTCGTCGAGGCTCAGAACTATGTTGTACCGGCAGACGAATCAAATTCTGGGTAGATTTTCTTTTTTACGCAATACAGAGGTCTTTGCAGGCAACCTTTTTCTTGCACCGGCATTATCAAACGACGCTGTCATGACGGGTGCACGAATAACTGATATCGTGGGTTGGTTCGCGCTGCTGAAGATATTTGCATCAAGTATTGGTGAAAATGTTGTATCTTGCAATTTTTAGAGAAGTTCTATAATATGATTTCAACATACTGGCGAGCTTAAGTTAGTTTCCCTAGAGCGATTAATAATGGCACATTTTGCACATTTCACACACAAAACAGAAGTCCACTTTGCTTGAATGTTTGGTCAAAAGAATATCTTTGTGATCTCGAAATCCCCATATGGTCGAATTTTAAATCTAGCAGAAAGTTCCATGGAAACCAGATTGTAAAGAAATCAGAAACAGCTCTATTTTCGTCTGTTTTCTACATTTAGAATAAAACTGCGTTCTTCTGTGTTTAGCAATTGACGTAAAACATGCCAGCGAAGATAAAATAGTTAATGTTTGTACAAAATTTCAAGCTTTGAGCATCTTCTCTATGGGAAAAGTGTATATACGTGTCGGTATTTCAATTTTCGATAGTTTATTTTGGTGAAAATTGCAGTAAAAGATTAGCCCGAGAAACAAGATTAATCCATCGATGCAAAGATCACTCTTATTAGTATAATGATTATTATGATGTGAACGCTTTGCCGTACTGAATCTTACATCTCCTTGTCTCTTATCATGTTTAGGTCAATTCAACAGGCGCTTTTTGTGGCTTTGCTGTCTCTCTGCCATTTTCCTTATACCTCAGCGTAGCGCCTATCGTGACCGGCGCCCAGGTTCGTACTTCAGCTTGTTCTAATTTATTGCTTTTTTACTATATTTGAAACACTTTGGCATGATTTTTTCCCGATGCTTAAAATTCTTTGACATCTTTCTATGGGACTGCTGCAAATGCTCTAAGCACATTTTTTGTATTTGATACGTACTTTCATAATCAAAACAATGCGGTAAGTATACACTATATACGCACATACATCTGTATTTAAAACATTCTTATTCTTAAGTTTCATTTTCGTAGTAATGGTCCATTATTACCAGCCCGCAAAAGTTTGTACGTCCAGCGTGTTCGGTAGCACGGATAGCCATGGAGTGTTTATGTCCAAATTTACTGATTACATGTGTTGATACTTGCACACGTAATACATCGAGCTTGCAAGAGCTGCTTTTTTCGAGCCTCTTGTATAGAGAAATTTAAAGTGTCATGCGTGAAGTGCTGAAGAGGAACTATGGTAGAATATGAGCGTAGGCATCTGCATTGATCGAGTGATCTCTAACAATGAAGTTAAACTTTAGAACTGCACTCACAGGGACTGAAAGACGTTTCCTGTCTTTGCTACAATATTTGGACTTAATATTCCAATGGCTATATGTTAATGTGCTTTGATGTTAGACTTTGGTCTTGCTGTTGCGTATGTAAAACGCCATCGGCATAACCCAGAGAGCGTAACCTTTATCTTGATCACCTCTGTTCTCTGTGCCACACGCCTTCTCTACCTCTTCGACTTTGCTACTGTTAAGGAATGGAGGGATGTCTTGCGTACTGCTAGATACGACGTAGAACAGTGGGTGTCAATGAGTTAAAATGCAACACCACTACAGTTTTCAGTTCTAAAGATCGTAATTTTCACCCCAGGTGGAACAGACGCGGCTGCTCGCTGGATGATGTCAATTTACTTTACACAGTATTAGATCGCCGCCGAGAAGAGCATGCGTTTGGTTTGCAGCGAACGCTCACCATCGCAACTTTCAATGTCTGCAAAACGTCTGCATATTTTTCCTTGCACATCTCAGACAAAAAAGTGTTAGGAACACACGTGTTAGGAACGAAAGTTAGGAATACAATAGAAAAATCGTTCGGCAAGTTTTTGCCAAATCTCCGTTATAGTCTTGAATTTTGCCACCTGTAGTAAAATTTCAATGATTTGTGTGGGCGGAGTGCCCAATCTGCTCGCTCACATTTTCAAGCCAGGCCTTGCGCTACGCTACAGCCAAGTGGAAACGATATTTGTGCTCCCAGATAGGGTAAATACAGTTATTCATTGTTGGAAATGAGCCAACGACTGTAAAGGTCGACTTGTAATGTACATGAAATTAAAAAGAGTATTTCACGCTTCACTATATTCGTACATAAAAAAAAATGTAGAACATTGCACAAATATCTCGACTAAACTCAATTTGAATATTCGATTTTTACTTCAGACATACACGCCGAACAATCTCTCAGTGAAAGGATGCCAGGAACACTTCATCTTTTACAATGATACGCGAAAGCCGAAAATTGTACCCGATCTCGGTGTCGAGGTAAGCATGAAAAAAATTAGAACTTGCTGCGTCTCTGCATTTACGCTTCAGCCAATAAAGCGTTTCCGATCCTGGGTAATCAACAATTTCGAGGGTCAACGTGACCACTTCGATCACTTGAGGAGAGGTCGAAAACGAAAGAACGTCTCCAAACAAATTCTTGAACGTATTAAGCCAACGGGAAAACAATGACAACGTACAGCATATACCAACTCAGTCGCTTATAGCGATAACTGCGATAAAATAAGCGATAAAATTCCCTATTTCAGGATATTCCATTGCTTTATCGGATTTCATACGTGTGGATTACCTCGATAGCAGT
>MNPL01027152.1:15271-29279 GCA_002081605.1 Tropilaelaps mercedesae
TGCATATTTTATGATGAATTCTTTTTCATTATCCAATGGTCGATACAGGAGTTGATCGCAGTGTAAGCAAGATTAATTGTTCGGTAGGATGGTTCGTAGATTGCGAAGAAATCGGATCGTTTTTTTAGGGGCAGAAACAAAATGCTCGCTTCCAACTCGGGCAGGGTCTAAGTGGTACAATGATAGCGCGGCACACTGGGTATACAGCGTTAAATTGACTTCATCATATTACTTCATCTACTAACTTTAGTATTTATAGGAGATTATCTCGGATTGGTACATCTTGAAATGTCGCTGTTTTGGTTTTAATCAAACCACTGAAAGATGAACGCACTTCACCTCGAGAAAACATAACGGCTAATCTCTCTATTACTGCATGTGACTTTAAAGTACAGATTAGTACCGTCGAAAACATCACCGTCCTGATTCATATTGTGTGCTCTTAGGAGGAAAGGGTTTGGAATGCCTAAACTCATGTACGCGTTTGTCGTTCAGAACGGCCTTGGCATGAATATGAGTAAAACTTCTGTGCTAAACATTAATCTGAGGTTTTATTGAGGTTGGTAACTTTAACTCTGCTGCACTTTAGCAAGAAGCCCTCCACCACGATCCGATTGAGTTGCTCGTTAGTATCAACAAACTGTTACTTTTTCGAGCAAAATTACCCGGCGTCAGTTTATTTCCTACAAGTAACCTGTTATCCCATCAATATTGGGTTACCAGACGGAATTTCCTCCTACTGATAGACAAGCGTCATTTTGCGTAGTAAGATAATACAGATCAATAATACATACGTTTATTTGGGAAAGCTATATAGCCCAATAGAAATGAAAAATAAACCTTTAACTAAAACATGGCTATTTTTTAAAGCTTCTAGAATCCAAAAAAATGATCTGAAGCCCTTTCTTCTCTTTACGTTTTTTAAAATAAATTCAATGCATCAAACATGTACTCCTTCTTTGAACATAAGTTTAAGTCATCAACTTTTTGAACATTTTGTTATATAAAGTATTTAGTTTATGTACATTTCAGGCTTTTTTGACACTCCTACATATAGCCTATATGCCGTAGACAGCTAAACGTGTGGTACAGTAAACAAAAATACAAAACATTTAAAACCAACTTGATCTACATTCAGAGACAAAGAATGAGATCAGCCTACTGGCCACACCAGATTTGCTCATTATTATTTGTTTTCTGTCAGCTATGCTTCCTGGTGAAGTAACAACGACGTTTCCAGCCATCATGATGTCTATATTTTTAAGGATGCTAGAAGCACAGACCATGGGTTGGACTTCGAAACACATTCGCGCAAGAGACATAAGTTCTCGTTCGATATAATAGCTGGAGTTTTTTTACATTGTACGCTCTTTGGCAATATTTGCAGTCCTTTGCTCAATTTCAATATGCCAATACCACCCTAATTTGATCTCAAATAGCTCTGAAATGTGGCGTCGAGTGACACCGCACAACTACATAAACCTGAATAAATTTTTATGCTTTCTTTTTAAAGTAGATAATTCGCATGATGATTGTTTATTCTTTATGTGTTTCTTTAATCAACTAATCTACGAAATGCACCTTTATTACAGCCAAGAAAGACAAACATAGTGGCACGAGTATGACAAAAAGCTTTACAATTATTAGTATAATTATTAACAATTATAACTACTACAATTATTGTTTGTCGTAAGGCACGAAAAATCGCCAAGGGTATAGGTGATTCATTTTGTCGATCCTGCCATCAAATAATGTACAATGATTGCAACTATTCCGGAGGTTATATGTCCTAGCGTTAAATCATTAACCAATTAAGCTCCACTTAGGAAGGGCATCGTAGAGTGATAAATTTACACTCCAATGCAACTACATGAAATGAGTGAGAGATATGCTACCAATTTCGAGATTGTTATGTAGAATCTCTGAGAGCTTTCAAGTGCCGCAATATTTTAAACGAGATGGGAGGACCAAAGTTGCAAACAATATGCATATTCGGAAAGTACAAGTTCTTGAAACATACCGGTGTACAAGCCCGGCCTATTGACTACCAGGTGACGGAACAGTGTGTTATTTATTTGATTTGGAAGGAACATTACTTCACACATATGGGAAGAAAAAGCAAAAGACTGTTGGTACTGGAAGTCCATTCAAGGTATAATGCTGCTCCTTGTGTTGACACAGCGGCCCATCTAAGCACAGAGAGTAGTAAGCTGTGGCGCGAGAGAGAAAGCTGCCAATAGAAGATTAACTTTACCAAGCGCCTCTCATACATTCGTGTAAATAACTATAGTCAACATTTTCGTGCAGATCCCACCTTTTGGTCGCGATGACAAGTGGCCGGGGAAAGATTTCTGCTAAACCTGTTTGCGAACGAGCGGTCATCTCAATGTTGTCGATGGTCATTTTTGTTAAAATCATACAAGCTAAGTGATGTTACCAAACTAGCTTCTAATTACTAGCATTGCTTTTGGATCCCCTTTTAAGAGCAAAAATATCTATTGAATTTTAAACGCAGGCGTCATCCGACCATCAATATACGACTAAATCCATCTAAAGTGACTATTTACCGTAGCCCAATGAGATAGAGAACAGATTTAATGTTCTGCTAAATGTTTAGCTAATTAGATAGAATGTTACATCTAGGCGGCTAGATATCTCCACTTTGCGGCAATGGGGTATTCCACCTCACTATAGATTGTGCGCATGTGCTTATTTACCACCCTAGTCAGCAATATATGGAATTTGAAAAAAACGTAATTCGTTTTGAAGTGCGTTATCTATGAGGGAATACCGTGACGGCGCCAAGGTTTCCAAAGTAATCTTTTGTGTGTGCTCTACTACATAGCTAAAGTGGTTTTTTGCATCTGTGCAGACGCTATAAATACTATTTTGGTATTGCCGCATCGGATTGGTCTAAACTTGCGTTTGTTTTACCTTTGGTCGCAAATTATCGCCATTTGCAGCCAACTAGTTTGCCGCTATGGCCACTGTCACGTCGACAACCACGCTTTTTATCTCAAGCATTCAACTCCTGATGCCTTTTGGAGATTCGGGAGAAATTTTAGAATCACCGCAGCCATTGCTCTTTAAGCATTATTTCAGTGGTGTCTTTTATAACAAGGTGGAAAAAACTGGGGTGTTATTTTATCTCTCTTTTTCTTCCGCAGCGTTTCATTTCTTCACACTAGCGCTCCTTTTTTTGGTAAGTAGAGTCCTTTCGAAAAATCCCCCCATGTCCATGTTTCTCCGTTCTTTAGGAGGCACTTTGCAAGGTTAACCTTGTCAACGTACAGCAGTACAGTTAAACACCATGTGCCTGTATTATGTCGTTAAAATTACTTTCTTTTTGGAAAAATTAATATCTACGCTCATATCTACTCATTTATTATTGAACCATTTTACAAAAGCATTGCACAAGCCATGTACCTTTCGAACGATTCTATACGTTTTAGACGGAGCCCCCGCGCTAAAGCTTCAGCACCGCCGTAGCTTTTATTATAGTTCCAACATCAAATGAGGCAAATTTAAAACATATAAATACAATGCTCTTGAAAGCCAGGAATTTTTTTAATTAAGCATTCTGGTCATTTTTAAATGCGGTAAACACATTAAGAAAATAGTCTGCCTTTTCTGCTGCAAACCGTGGTTACGTTATGGACCAATGCCGTAGACGAATTCGGCGCCGTAGCTCATGGGTATAAGTTCTGCATGTAACGTCAGCACGTTATTTGTTTGATTTTTCTCTATATTGTATCCCAACCAATTGTCTAGCGCCTTCTGACGAGTAGTTTTGTAATGTATACACAGTATAGGTTCAAAAAGATTAAAACGCGTGATTAAACGATGATTTGTGTTAGTACTAAACGAATGCTTATCCTTTTACCACCAACTCTAGAAATGTCACTAACTAGATATATTGCACTTTACAACCCTTAGTATATTTATGGTACGCTTACATAAGGCTATTTCACTGAGTAGTAAACGCAAGGTATCAGGTTATATCGCCACGTTTCGGCCCATTTTGTTAAATCGTTACTACCTAAAATAAAATGCTCAAAAGTCTTTCCAGAATTTCGGAAAAAATAATTATTTCATGGCATCGGGTCGCTACTTTCTAATGAATTCCACAGCGACCTGACGGTGGCAAAGCTCTTGAAAAATTTTTGCCATTCTCCATATAATTGCTTAGCAACGCGGCAATCGATAAATGATTCTTGGGCCAACCTATGAAGCGTAATTTTCTAGGTTGCTTATTTGTAACCAAACGACACGTACGTGAAAGCGGTAGTATAAGGCTTATATAGTTAATAACGCCGAACTTCACGCTATACTGGCTCACACAGTGGAAGGTTAATGCCACGAAGAAGTGCAAATTGGGATTTGAAGTTGATAGGTCGGGGCCTTTTCTGCCACGTCATTGCAGTATCCTTCAAGGCGCATGCCATTTAGACTAACTGAACGAGTAATATAAATCTGTGCTTCTCGTCGAAAGTTTTGTATGCCTTTTGGTTCGTCAGACATCATATTCTATACCGGAATGTGAAATACGATATGCTTTAGTGCAAGCTCCCGTTACGTTCTAGTACCACGTAGGGCGATGAGAGGCAATTACTTGCACTACTGAAAATTGTTTTATTGTAGGCTGGACAGATCAAGTCATCTCAGACTTCGCCACTCTAGTGTCATCATGCATTGTTGCATGCATTGTTACCACTGGCGTACCCCATATGATGCAGCGGATCGCTCGCGTTGCAGTAGATTTTCAATAAACGTGGCAAAGAGTGCTTTTGCTTTTCCTTTCCACATCCTATGTCATTTCTTGCACATTGTACTTTCATTTTAATGTAAAGCGAAATATTTTACCCTTTCTAACTCCCTACAGCTATCGCGACTCAACTAGTGCCTCCTTGTTATTTTACTGCGAAAATCACTGGATACTGATCCAAAGATTTAGACGACAATGTCTCATGTAGGAATCAAAATAAATACGAAGACTGACATGCATAAGCTCATAAGTTTTCATGGCTAGATACGACGACATTATTTGTATGTATACAAGCATAAGATTTTAAAGTTTAAGATTACTCAGAAATCAAAATAGAAAACGCCGAAGGGTGTATCATATCTTATCAGATCAGTGTCATAGGAAGCCCTATTATCGAAATTTTGTACACGCTGTAATATATTAATAAACACATATAGGTTCACATATATATTATGAAGTTTTGTATTTCCTTTCTTGACTGTTCCATGCTCCATACTATATATATATATATATATATATCGGCGCGTGCTATATCATTGTAATGTCCCACTAGTACTGCCAATGCAGACACCTCTGCATTGGCCCTGGACGGTCACTAGTAAATAAGTCAACCATTCGTTTGCGGACGCCATGACTCCTGACTATCGAGCATTGAGGAGAATGATTATTATTCAAATCTAAATTAGAGCAGCCTTTGCGTTGACTTCTTGAAGCAACGTTACTTGAAGGCGTGTTAAGATAAGCAGGTACTCCCGGAGACTGACAGAATAATGACACTGCAACTTTCATACACTGTAAAATTTGATACACATCACTCGCACACATTACTCATAAGACAAACGTCGTAAGATAGACCCCATAAATGTGAATGTGCTACAGGGACTCGAACTCATGCACTACCTATCTCCTCCGGTCACAAGGTGCACACGAATATAGCACGCCGCCGAGGTGGACAAAAAAGAGGCTTCTCTATTGATTGATAGTACTAGGGAAGAGGAGCTCTCATATTGTATACAATCAAAAAGCATTAAAGAACCTTCTGCGTCTTCTACAAAGTTACGTGTTCATCGAATGAGTAAAACTCTAGGCTGCTTAGGATTTACCGACAGACATACACAGACGGTGTGTGTGAGTGTGTGTGTTAACTTAATAATGTGTCAAGCTGCAAGGCATGAAGAAACATACGGAAACATACAGAGGAAATAGGCAACGATACTAAAAGCTATTATATTGCAACAACATTAATTAAAATAATTATTCATGTTTTTGATTTTATATTATTTCCTATACCATCGTTAGCTTAATAAGTAAGTTTTTGGTTCTTTGGAGTAAAAGCTCTGACTATTATACTCAAAAGGTTTAGATCTTTTCATGTTTTAAGTAGGCTAATTTTTTTTACGAATATATTATTATTCATTTCACCTGTTTATGCTTTACTGTCTGTTTACCCTATTTCGTCGTATTGCGGCTACACTATAATCTCAAGTGACTCACGTGATTTTTTTAACCATGCAGCAATCTCAGAAATCAAATTATATATCGAAGAGTAGATACGTAGATATAAAAATTATTTTATGTTACTCGAGTAGTATCTAAAGATCTAAGCTCAATTCATTTCTCATAGTTTCGATCGAAATTTTCCCAGCGTTGGCGATTCTCATTACCCTGTAAGACAACTACCATTCGATGGGCTGACAGCGCGATAGTAGATATCCAACGAGGCGTAGCTATTTTGTGATTCTGGATGTTCGATAAGGTTCTGTCGATATGTCATGTTTGAAGCATGTTCGCTCAAATTGCTTCTGAAATTATTGCCAACCTGTGATGGTGTGCTCAAATCATCTAGCACTTAAACCATCAAACGTGCATCAACAAATCCATTTTCTGTGCTAGCAAGCGGGGCGAAGAATTTTACCTTCGCCAGGGATCATCTGTCCTTGATTGGCGAAAGCAGATACGCAGTCGTACTGATCTAATTGAAGTGCAGCAGTAGGAGGACACAACTAAAGCTTACACGTCCTGGGACAAAATATGCGGTACTTGTTTGTGTATGAGGCCATTTATCGATTTTCGCTTGCACCATACGTAACTCATTAGATAGATGCCGCATAAATATTGCATCTATTATCAGCCATGTTACGTAAATCACTGAATGATCGCGTTGCCTTGTCCATTTTTAAAATATTCAGTTTCTTTTTTTGGTTATTTGCCCCATATAAAGTCCTTTAATTTCTTCGAAAGATTGAGAGAACAAAATGAGATGAAGTTGTGTAATCACATATTTTCGCTCTCAGGAAGCATGTATGATAACACTCGCTTTCTGAGAACGGATAGAAGAAGAAATCGCGAGGTATCAGCATTTTTTCTTGAACATTGTCTCAATTGGCCTCTCTTGGGAACGTAAAACTAACTCAACCAGGTTTTGAGGAACAACCAAATAAATCTCACCCTACCAAACGATATGTATTGTTATAGAGATCTTTTCACCGAATTTATTTCAAACATACGCTCTTCTTTTTTTCACCATATAAGATTTCGTTGCACATCTCAAATATGTCCCAACCGTACCGGCCAGATTATTTTGGCAGCAAAAACGGAGAGACATTGACGACAACCGAAGCACAAAGGCAGCATTAATAGGCCGAATGGTTTTACGATTAGTGACACATGATGGTAAGGCAGTCTACTCGCAAAGCACCGCCGCGGTGTCCTGCGCAACCCTGATGACTTGTCGCGCTCTTTTGGCCAAGTACTTGTTGCATTTCGACTGCGTTTATGAGGCAACGACTCTCTATTGGAAGGCCGCCAGACAAACGTGGAGATCTTCCTTGTTCCATGTGCAGTTTGCTCCCTCGCCCAACAATCGTTCTTGAATGACCGGCACCAACGAAAAGAGAACCTTCCGTTTGATACAACACTCCACGGCTGCATGCCATTTATACGTTACCCTTCCTGAACTGCTATCGGTTTTAGCTACGCCAGTTAACCCGTCCTGGGAACAGCAATTACATGACCAGCGATGCCAGTTGTCATGGACAAATTAACGTTGTGAAGAAAGACAAAATGACTACCTTTCTATCGTTAGATGACTGTGCATGGGTTGTATGAACCAAGCCCTGCTAAGTAAAGCTGAATTGAAAAACATCGTAGAGACTGACAGGTAGAGTTCGTTCGTCGGACTGCGTTCTGCTGCGTACTGTGTTCATTACAAGGGAAACCACATCATTGCACGCACTCCTCCGCTGGCTCTACCATTTCTACCTAGGTGAAAAGAATACCCGACTTTGTAAACCTTGTGAACACCCGGATATTTTCGAAAAAAGGCAGTAGGCAGCACTACCTGCAGTAGTGCTATTACTGTTCATTCTAGTGGTGGCCACTGTTCATATCGAGAAGCCATCCTTTGGAACTCAATAGAACAGAATAATAAGATGGTATTGTACTGGTTGTATTACTGGTACATACGGATGTGGCTGTGGATAACTCGCGGGAGCAGGAAAGATCGATTTGTAAAGCTCTATGATTACGCCTCAAGTGATCCGTTCAAATATGGCGTGTTTACTCCACCTAAAGAGCTTGAGATTGAAAGACCGCAAGAAAAACTTGCTGGTAAAAAAGAAACCGTCGAGCTTTTCCTACAAAACTCGAAAGGGCAATATGTGTTTGCACGAATTTCACGTCTTGGGAATGGTGAGTATATAAAGTGAGGGTGAGATGGGTACTCGTTTGTTTTCACAGCGAGCCAAATATAACAAAAAGTGTATATAAGTTTGCATCGATATTACTTATTCAAGGTTCCCACTTTTTTATATTTTTCTAATTGATAAAATTTCGGTATTTGTTAATTATAGGGATTCCGCGTTCATTTAATTTGATACCTCCATGACATTTTTATGCTCAACAAAAAGCCACACCAATATTTCATAAAATATTGATTTTGTCGGAGTGGACCGTCAGCCAACATTGTATGTCCCTTTCGCACAAAAACCCCAAAGAACAAAAATGTTCAACGGCTGAATTAAACCCGTGCATCATGTGTAGTCTCTGGTCTCTCCGTTTAGGTTGCTTTGGGATACTGTATGTAAATAATAGATTTTGTAATATCATTCATATCCAATTACGCTCAAGTGGCTGAACATGAGGCTAAGAACTGTATTAGTATTTCGGGACAAGAAATAAAAAATGCCATTCGAAACGTTATGTTACTCTGCAGAACATGTATTCACACAAACAGGGGTAAATTTCAACATTTTTTACAACTTCGAAAAGCGCCTTTGGATTTCAACGCCGCTGTGGGACAAAGAGTGCTTCCAATTAAGGAGGTGTCACTATTTTGTTAAGCGTTGGTGTGTTTTATTGATTGAGTACGAGAAAAGTATTAATTGGAATACAAGCGAAGACAAATGATCAATAATTAATGAGCTTTTTATTCTTAAGAACAGAAAAACCTAATAATTCGAAAGTTTAGGCCTACAGAAGAATTTAATAACAAGTTTTTTTGAAAGTTAAAGGCCCTGTCGATTATATAGACCCATAAGGAAAATTAAAATCAGCTCGAAACTCTCAAGAAGAAGGAAGAGCTCAAATTCTAATAGACTATTGGATGTACGGAAATGATAACAGGCTATCATCTGCTTGCACTTTTTCGAAACGTCGACACTAACTGTGATTGTTTATATGACGAGAGTATCTGAGAGCTGCAGATGCAATAAAAGAGCAATAAAACTAGATAGATGCAATAAAACTCGTAAAAATGCTTTAACGCTATTCCGAAAAGCCTAGTAGTTCTTGAATTATTTTCTTTTTAGAAGACCACATTACGTTTCATCAATCCGACAGCCTTTAGTTACCATGGCATGTGTATGGTATGAGTGGTTTTAGCGTCTAAAGTAGAAACGTTATGTTGCTTGTTGTATATAATTCTGGATAAGAATAGTTAGCTGTCAGTCTCCATCGGGTTGTCTTCTGTAGCAGTCGTTTCCCTTGATCTTTTTAAACGAAGAGTTTCCGGAAAAGATCTGCGAAGACCATGTTGAAGTGTAAAGAGAGTCGAGCTTTCTTACTTTATAGCTTGCTAAGTTGGAAGACACTAAAACAGAGCCTGTATCATAAGGTTTACATAAGTCTCACAGTGGTGAGCACGCTCGACGAAAAGATAGGCGTATTTTAGATTTGTTTTGAAAGAAATTCCAGTGCCCAGCGCGTAGCATCGCTATCGTTACACACAATTTTCGCGCACAGTTTTCGAGACGAGTGCTTGCGTCAAATGACTATACCGGTTGCCATTCTACCACCATTCAGTAGCAGATTCATCAAGTTTTTCAGAGACCATCGAATGATATCGAATAAAGGCTTTAGAGATAACATGACATGAAATTTTGTTTGAAAATAGATAACACCGATATAAAAACCCCTAATACTTAGAAACCAGTTAGATTTTTATTGAAAATGTAAAGTAATATTTTTTCCTTAAACCAGCTAGTTTTACCGAGTTCGCTGGCTTTCGGCCAATTTCCATAGAAAAGGCCAAAGTCAGTATAGGTATCTCTGTATTTAAAAAATGATAAAACGTCTGATACCACATCTTCACCATAATTTGCACAGTCAGAATGTATGAAAATTACCCCCTAATGAAAAACGCATTCTGCGGGCACCCTGTAATATCAAACCGTAAAACCGATTTGCGTAAGGTTTGGCAACAATGTCGTTCACGGTTCGAATCGGCGAAGGACCGGGAGGCTCGTGGACCTCGGTGTCGAATGGAGTTGTCGTTGATCGTAGCACACCGGAAGCTTTTGTCGCAGATGGTATTCGTTGTGAGCCTACGCAGGCCATGCGTAGGTGGAGAATTTCATTTAATGGATTAGTCGAACAGATTTGTGAACCAGAAGACACAACTACTAATGTTTTTCCTGTTCACTTGCGCGCAGTCTTTGTGTAAGTACATACGGAAGCTGAATTCAATGGCATTATAATTATTGATTTTGGGTTATGCATAGGTATGTTTCATGTGGACGGCCGAACCTTCATTTAAATAAATATAAAGTTTCGATGTACATAAAAGTACAAGTAACAACGGCGAAGGGCATATGGTCCCCAATCAGCGGATACAGGTTCTCTGCTAAACTTGAATCGTATTCAAAAAGCACTTTTTCGTCTGTATTTCTTTTCACTTAGGTATTTGTAACTTAAAGACTTGGACTATCATTTTTATTCTCTAGCGTAATTTTAAGGTCATTTTCATTAACGTTTGTGTACGTCCATATATTTTGTTCAACCGTGTACAGTCCAACTTCGCTCGTCGATCTATGCTCATAGATATCTTTGATATGTATGTTATTTCAGTGGAAATTTTATCCATGGATGCGGCGATTACCGCGTATTTCATGATGAAGCGTTTTTGGCTCATCAAATGGCCAATGCAGGAACCGTTTGTAGTGCAAGCAAGATTAACTCTTCACTAGATCAATTAGACGTGTACACGCAGACGTTTTCAGTAGCGGGAAAAGTGTTTGTAAATGGCGGAGAAACCGAGTTGTTCCTCTGGGGATATCGTAGAAAAGAAATGCTCGAGGTTGACTCGAGCAGGGAGCTAGCTGTTAAACCGATAGCACGAATCACTGGATATACCGAGGTAAATTGACGAGCGCTATTTCGATATATAAATAATCTACTAGCTTAGTACCTATGGGAGATTGCCTCGCGTTAGTACCGTTTCAAAGTACATAACTTTTTTACAAATTAAACAATTAAAAGATGAGTATAGATTTATTGAGCATTTCTGCCTGAGTCAGTTTCGCGAAAAATATCATCAAGTTTATTTAAATTGTATGTCCTTGGGAGGAGAGACTGTTGAAAGCCTAAATTGTTGTACGCGTGTGTCCTGCAGAATGGCCTTGGTGTGGACATGAATGAAGCTTCTGTGAGGAACATCAGTCCAAAACTTTTATTCGGCCACTTCAACTTTCCGGCGCTGCAGCAGCGTGCCCTTCAGCATTGTTCGGTTGAGTCGCTCGCTGGCATCAACAAACTTCACGCCGGGGCTGGTGAGCGAGTTTAAGGACACTAACTGATAGCACATTCTTTTAACAGCATTCGCTGTTTTATATTTCATTGCCCACCTTTGCCATGTGCCTGTTACTCATATTGCAGTTGCGCGCTAAAATAACATTAGGACGCTCAACACACATAAATCTGACAAATCAATACACTCAGACATGTAGAGGATGTAATTATCTAAACGCTAAAAAAATGTAATTGTTAGTAAAATTGCTATAGGTTTTTTCATAATCATAAATCTAACTAGTTAATTAACTCCAATATATAGAGAATGCACTTATCTAAATGCTATGGATGTTTAAATCATATTTCAGAAAAATTTAGCAAATTAGAACTTCAGTTGGAGACAACCATCGATAAAATATGTTGGATCGACAATCGTGAAGGAGAATGGTGCAGGTACGATTGAAAATAACCAGTTAGAATTGGTTAGTCCAGTCGATTAGAATCGAGCAGTTTACATACCCAGTCACCTCCAATAACCGAATACAAACGGCTTTAATGTTTATTCATTCACCTTGATTTATTTATAGAGCCGCACTTATTCAAGATCTTGTCATTGTACGTATTACAGACAGAAACTTCGCATAGTGAAGATTTCTTATGATGGTAATATTGGTTACGGGCTTCTTATCAACTATAATGAGTAAGTGTACACTAAGATCTCAGGAAATCGATTTGTTTCGTTTTTATCAAGCAGATAATAATCCGTTTTTTCTCACAGTCCCGTGTGCTCTAAACTAGTCTTTTAGTCAAATATACAATTAAGGTCTTTTTTGGCGATTAAATCAAAACTGCACATTTCCATCGTCCAACGCGCAGTTAGCAGTTCCTAGTACACAATGAAAATAACCACAGGATGGCTATTAATTCAGCTAGTTACTGTCGTATTACTAATTGGATCAGATCTACTAAAATTTGCCTATCATACCCAAATGCAGAGCATCTCCTGTCGATATTGTCGTTCCACCTGTGTCACCGTATGTACAGCAGCTGGGCACGCCGAAGAGAGTTCCTTCGAGCTCACGGCATGTTCTACGTTTTACTGAGCCTGCCTGCCAAAACGAGTCACTCACTGGTGGGAAAGGAAGCAGTCTGGCCGTACTCACAGATTTTACTCATAACAACCCCAATATGGTATTCAAACTAGTAACTAATACAGGCAGATGTATTAGTTAAGTATTAATTATGTCAGAGAAAGCAAATTCAGGAGATTTTTTCCCTAGGCTACAATGGCATGCATGGAAAACGCTTGTTGTTCCATTTTTTATACTTTTTTTATACTTACAGTAGTTTACTCATATGTAAAAATTATTGACACTTATGCACTTAGTGATTTGCATGTAATGATTGCTTTCATTTTTCAGCTTTACAGGAAATCATGACATAAGAATTCTTTCTGAATGATCTCAATCGATGTACAATTACTAGTAATTGACATTGATTCCTAACGAGTTATTGCTGCTTTTCGATTACTAATTAAATAGGATTAAATTAATCACTATTGAGTCCACGTCCAATATGACACGTCATATTATGCACATTATGTCCTATGATATTTAAGGGCTTCTCAGTACCTCAGGGAGTGTGTGTAACTACCACAGCATACCGTGTATTCTCGTCCGCTCCGGCTGTTCGCAAGGCCATCAATGAGCTTGCTGGTTTTTGCGGAACTGGACCGACTAACAAGGATTTACAGAAAGCATGCGAGAGGTTCGTACAAAGGCATGCATTCTCTTTGTAAATATCCTTTCCGATAATATTCTCACTTCTACTCTACCAGAGTTGGTCAAGGGATGAATCAAAACAAGTTGAATTTAATTTGGTTTACTTTTTCCAATGTAGAACTTTCGCCGCTATAGTCTCAAATTCTTTACCAGAAAGGACTATGGAGGAAATATGCACGGAACTGGAGTCAATTTTTGGTTCATCCTCTTCTTCTATACGATTTGCTGTGAGATCTTCTGCTTGTGGAGAGGATTCCGAAAATATGTCAGCTGCAGGTGAGTAAAGTCACAGGGAAAAATAGTGCATTAACGGGGACTATATATGCATAGTTTCATAGACTGACATTTCTGTTACCTTTCCACTCAAGTTTTTTCTCTTCGATTAGAGACAACGATTATTTAGGCATATTAATGCTGAAAGTGAAGTAAACTCGTAATATATATATATATATATATA
>MNPL01027157.1:0-13252 GCA_002081605.1 Tropilaelaps mercedesae
GCTTAATGTATGGCTAGTGGTCTTTATATATATATATATATATATATATATATATATATATCTTTGAAGACAATTATATTCGTTTTATGGCGTTATGAATGATTCTGTACTTACTAGCTTGCACTGGCTCACCAGTTTATTTGTAACATTGTTCGAAGTAGTATAAATAGCATGGCACTACTGGCGATTCGCTAAATTTCTCGAACGCTGCTTTATCTTCATCTACGTACATATCGGTCGAAATGCAAACTAATCCAAGACTAACGTAATATCTGGCCTTATATTGACATAGCCCCTGCGACACATACATGAAGCTTCAATAGGCCACAATATATATATATATATATATATATATAAAATCAAGTGCCCAGCATGCTTAACTGCTCGAGAACCAGACAATGCGCCAGGATGATAGAACCTCTTCAAGCAATTGCACACCATACAGGACCACTGGTGCATTCTCGATGCGAATCGTGAGTCCATGTGAAGTTCTGTCCATGACGACGCTTCCACCTGAAGCACGATAGTCGCTTACGACCATGGAGTCACACATTTGCTCGGCGCATGTTATCGGTCCGGGGAGCTGGACGTACTTACGTCTCCTCAGGGGGTGTCGACAGAGACACAGGGCGATATATCAGGGGACGCCGGTGGTTGGTCCGACGCGTTCGACCTGCCACCTCGCCGCTGGGCGCCGCTCGTAGCTCGTAAGCGTCCGCCATTTTATTGCGAATCAGCTTACATCGATCACCGTCGTAATCCACCGAGCACCGACGAATCGTCATTGGCAGATTGGGCGTTGGAATCGAATCGCAGTGGAGAAAGTACGTCGATAGAATTACACACAGGGCGCGTGGTTGGATAACGGCTATACCGCAATATCGAGTGAGCTTTTTAGCGCTACTGTTGTACTCTGGTCTATATTCGTATGTGAATCTGACCAGCCATGCTGTTGCGATTCAGGGCCATGGGGTGCGCTAGATGAGGCGGCGTAAGCGTGCGTGGCTAAGGTATAGAAAAGAGTTCGAGAAACGGTCCAGTCCTAAACAATATTCGTTGATGCGATTAATGTTCGTGGGCCCGCCAGCCGGACGTCCTAGAATAAATTGTAGATTCATTCTAGGGCGTTCTCAAACAATGCAGTTGAATGAGTCAGTGAATCGTGGGGCAAGAATCGCCAATGCGGTCGTTGTATGCAATAACATTTCACATACGACTCCACACAGAGTGAAACGAACGATCGAACTATGGTGAAGAAAGAAAAGTGTGTCTAGAAGTCCATAGACGTTTACTTCATGTGGTCATTCGGCAACGGGGGCTAATGTTGCAAGCAGGGTACTAAAGTAATATATCGCCTTTCCGACTAGGCAAAGCCGTTCAATGAAAGACGTGCAATCAGCATTCGGATGCCTGGCTCTATCTATCCTTCATGTAAGCTCAGTCTATTAAAATGAATTCTCGACCCGCCCGTACCGTACATATAGCAGTACATTTCATG
The DNA here is from genome assembly GCA_002081605.1 of Tropilaelaps mercedesae. NCBI lineage: Eukaryota > Metazoa > Arthropoda > Arachnida > Mesostigmata > Laelapidae > Tropilaelaps > Tropilaelaps mercedesae. The sequence continues at coordinate 1,499 of MNPL01027157.1, forward strand.
TCCATATTTGATTCGCGCTATGCAGTCCCTGCTTGGCGAAGGGATCTATGGAAAGATTGCTAATAATAACGCACATCGACATGTTCTATATTACGACAAGAAGACCGCTATTCCATCACACGACGCATTACCGGGGCTTCTACAGGTCACGACAGTAGTTTCTTCCCTTTGGGTGTTTGGGAAGATCTGGTGTCCATGTGTCTTTGGTGGCAGCCAGCGAACATTTTGAGGCTCGCAAACCCCCTGAAAACCTCTGATTTCCATTAGCCATTTTAAGCTCAAAACTGCGTTAGCATTACTTCGAAGAACATGACACTACTCCAGGTAGCTCTACCTCGTTTGACGCTCATTCCTCACAGACCTTTCCAGTCAACTGCGAGTTTCTCCACCGCCGTGACCAGTTCTGGCTGAAGACTTCGTTACATCCCTGTGTCAGTCTTTCTCTGTTTGTTAGGCTTCCCCCCGTTCCTCTCGCTGCTTCTCCCCACCTTCGGGGCGGACGGTTCGCGCGGTGCTGCTCCTCGCATTCATCATTGTTCTGATATACCTCGCACCTCTTTTCCTTTCTTTCTCTCCCTGTCTTCCTCCCTTCTCTCCCATACCCCTCTCTTTGGCTTTTCTCTCTTTCTCTCTCATAGTTGTCTTCGATGTTCACCTTGCCCGAAGCACAAATTCCCTACGACCAACAACGCCGGCATTACTGCTACGCGCCATCCAGGCTCACTACGTGGGTCCCGCTAGTGCCGCTGCCGTCACATTATTGGGACGGCGGGTGCCAACTCTGATCGGGGATTTTGTTCTGCGCGAAAACGCCGCATAGTTAACTATCGCCGTCCACCCAATCAGACCTTACCTTGCTCTGCAGCCTCCCCACTTTGGTGGCTTCGGCCGCCGCCACGGCCAACAACGGACAACGATCCGTAGGCCTGTTGGCATTGCAACAACAAATCAACGACGACGCGGCTTTGGCCATATTCTGGCGGGCGAGTCCGTCGCGAGCGGCGAGGCGCCGCCAGCCCCATCGCTTTCGGAATCCCGTTCGCGTGTAAACCGACAACACTTCATCTACTCTGGCCAGGCGACTCGCGAAGGGCCAACGTGATCTACGCCAGCCACGGCGACGAATAGACAATTCTACGACAAATATCGATACGACGTCGCATCTGGCCAGCATTTATTTCTGGCCACTCACTTGTGGCAGGTGCGGCTCGCTGAAGAAAACGTCTAAGCCAGAAGATGACATCGAATCAAGCATAAATGAGAAGTGATATCTCGATTGTTGGCAGCATTTGGAGAAGTTTTGTGTGCTTGTGAACCGTGCGATGTTCAGTGTTGGCAAAAAAGCTTGTCTCCAGGGATTGCTAAGCTTAAGGAGCCAAGGCAATTGACTGGGGAGAGGGTACGTATAAGGAATCTGTGAACTACGCCGGCCAGCCATGAATCTAGTTTATTAGACAATCTTCGTTTATTCGTGCGGCGTTAGCCTAGAGCATTGTTCCGACAATTATAAAGAGCTATTCCATGCGAGAGTAATTTCGAAGTAGGTCTGCGCGAAAGCGATAGCGTTCGCCATCGCTGGCGAATTCCTCAACTCTCTGAATGTCTATGGAGAAAAGCAGTTCTCATGTACTTCAAGCGAGTCTCTCGTGACCAAGATGGGCGGTATTTTACGCAAATGCGTTACATCATCCGCAGTATTCGGCGGCCCCGAGGTTAGCGCCACCGATACGAGTTTGGATCACCAGCGGCAGTGGTTGCTTGATATACGTAATTGTACGGACGGCGTCTTCGGAAATCTACGACGGTCTCACGTAGGTGGTGATGTTCTTCCCGCAGTAGAGCGTCAACCGTAACTGTAAGATTCGTCTGAATTGCGCTATAGATTTAGGTCTGTGAAGTGCTCCTAGAATAATCGCCACTCCCACACCTGCGAACGAAACGTTCAGCTGTCCGCAAAAACCGAAATTGTAAAACGCCTCGGCAGTTCTTGCGCCGCCGCCGCCGTCAAAATGGCGCTTTCGGGGTGTTTTTTTCTTATGCCGACTGCTTCAGCTATTTATTTGACTAGCGTGAGCATGCGTTCATCGGAAGTGTGAAACGCGGTCAAATGCACTGGAACCCGAGGTATTGCTTTCATAATGGGTGCGGGGGTTGAGTCAGGGATGGATTTTTTCCCATTCAGGCTATATAGAACTCAGCCAGACAAACGTCTCTCTGAATATCGCCCATTCTTAGCCAATGTCTGTGTGCTTCATTATGAGTGGGCGCACAAATGCCATTGTAACGGCGGATTCTCCGGTTCGGCACTTGGCAAATGCGACGCTAACAGATAAAGGTAATAACCATTCTATCGGCTAGTCGTGCGTCGGATACGTTTTTATGGCTGTCTTCGGTGAGGATAACAAATTTCGGCTATGGAGTAGCGTTTTACACAGGCTATATACGAGCGCCGTAGATCCGTCGCACTTTCTACACGTTTGGTGTCAACGGCATTCGCTATTCGGCTATCCGATCTGATCGCGTCTGAATGCCACTTTGATGCGAGCGGTCTGTTGCTGCCCGATTAGCAGCCAGTGAAGGTAACCATGAATACTTCGTCGGAACGCCGAACACTCTCACTGACACGGCACCTCGAACTTACGGATCTGATTTCAGGCAAGTACACCGCGATGAGCAGCTGTGTTCAGGAAGGCGGCCCTGGAAATGTGGGTCAACCTAATAACCTGAGCGTTGCGTGACGATGTGCTTGCGAAGGGGTCCATTCGGCCTGGTGACCCTCGTTGCCGGGTTTCTGGTCACAGCCTGGCTAATACTCGCCATCACGGTCGACGACAGTAGCATCAACCCACCCTTCGGCGTCGTCTTCGACGCGAAAACGCCGAAAACCGCAAAGGCCAGACGAAGCGAAGGCCCGGCCACTGTTCAAATACTAGTCGAAGCCGCCCGCGAGGACCTCACTGTGAAGGCCATCGAGAAGCCTCCACCAGTGGGAGACGATTCGCCGGCTGGGGTCAGCGATCAGATCCGTCTCACCGACGAGGTCGGCTGGGTGATTCAGCGACCGGAGAACTTCACCGTGCATCGGGGTTTCGAAGCCAACGCGCATAACTACACGTACATCCTCAACGCTGAAACGCTCTGCAACGACCTCGACCCTCGAAGGCTGCGAGTGCTAGTGTTCGTCGAGACCCACGTGAAGAACACGGAGCGGCGAAAGGCCATCAGGAAGACCTGGGCTCAACGTGCGCTCCAGAAGGCGCTCAATTACCGCGTGGTCTTTCTGTTTGGGAACGGCGGCAACGAGACGGTTCAGCAAGCTGCCCTTCTGGAACACTATTTCTACGGCGACGTCGCGCAAGAAGACTTCCCCGAACGCTTTGAGAATCTCAGCATCAAGTCCGTGATGGGGCTTAAGTATGCGGTGACCTTCTGCCGCAGCACCGACTACGTAGTGAAGGTAGACGACGATATCTACCTGCATATGCCGAACGTGCTTAAATCGTTCGAACGGCACCGGCGTAGTCCGTTGAAGGACAACCTGATCTGCCACCGCAACCGGGTCAAGCACATTCTGCGTCCGGGGAAAAGCCTCGAAGTGCTTCGTCCGAAGACGATGAAGTACGAGGTGCGGGACGACGTCATTCCTGGAAGCAGTTTCCCGCCCTATTGCTCGGGCTTCAGCTATGGAATGAGTTTACGGGTGGCCCGAAAGCTGTACGAGGCGTCGTTGGGAACGCCTCTCTTTTTTATTGAGGATGTTTACGTCACCGGCTTCTGTCGGCATAAGGCCGGCGTCAGCCTGACCGACCATCCCGGTATGACGCTTGCGCCGGAGGTAACGCAGCACAACGCCCCGTGCTACTTCCACTTCGCCGAGCGCATCAACTCGAACGAGATCGGCCCGCAGGAAATGCTCGACATTTGGGACGCCGTCAATACGGCCGGATTTTTCTGTCCGAAATGACCGACCAGTCAAAGGCCCCGCAATGCCGAGTCAGCAGCATAGCACAGCGGCTAGAATGTTGCCGAAAAAATTACGTTTTCTGCCAAGCAAGGACAACATCAGATAGGGTTTCTGGCGGTGAAACATCCAGTGTACATGTCCCGTCTGTCGATGCCAAGAGAACGACAGTTTGCGGCAATCTAGCAGAGTGATTGAAAATATTCTGTCAGTTGTAATGGCTTTCGCCGACGCTGATCAGGTGCGCATGATAGCGCATGATAACGGGTGATATATATATATATATATATATATATGTAACGCTATTCTCGCCGGATTGGCTTTACGCCTTCAACGCTGGGGGTCAATCGAGCTCGGTAGTTAAATCCGAGATGTTGTTATCTCTACATTGAATATACCGATATCAACTGAGCCAAACCAAATCGAACTGCTCTACTTCGACTTCGCGTGTCTAGTTTGACCTCGTCCAAATGTCGTATAGATCGGAAAACATCGCCGTGACAAGGTCACAAACAAATGGGTACCTAACGCTATTCATAAGTACATACATACATATATATACGTCGCAACGTAAGAAATATATGTTGCTGGCATTTGTTAGTTTCTTGCCTGTGTAAATACGAATAATAAAACTACATTGATGCTTACACTTTGATGGTGCTTTATTCTGAAGGGGATGCAGAGTACGTAGACAATAGCTAACTTATAGAAGTTGCATCTGGTGATGCCGTGCTGATGAACAGCCAGGAAACGAATCTAAAACTCAGGAAGAAGTTGCTGCCAGCCGTGAAGGATGTACACCCTCCTGAACGAAGTCGCTAGGCAACGCCTCTACTAACGCGACGTGGCGTTCCGGCAGGTACAAGATGAGATGGTGAATTCGTGTTTTCCTTAGCTTGTGCTCGATAAGAATATATCCGATGATCGACGAAGCACGTTGATGGCTGTCCGGTACGAGTACACTGAACTTATTTTGTTCTCTAAAAAAAAGTGTGTGCTTCCTTTAACAGTTTTTTCTCCTTTCCTTTGCCCAACTAGATCAAGACAGCTTAACGCCCACCTCATGCTTCTCGTCGAGTGCCATTATGGTGGTACAATCTACGGGGCAAGTGAAGATTCCAGCCCCCCCTGAGCAGCAACATGTCTGTGTCTGTAAGGGCGAACCCATTGAGCTCTGCAAATAACTTCGTACTCGCGATTGTGGCGCAGTGCGCGTCACGTCTGTACCTTCGAGCGCATCCTCTGGACGACGACCTCTTCGCCGACTGCGTTAAGTTCTGGTGTTTTTCGTGCGGGTCCTCGCCACCGATTTCGGTTTGGCTGCTAGAGCTGTGTGACTGTTACTACAAAGCGATCATTTAGACGAGCATTTTCCCCAGTCATCTGGATTGTCCCACATGTTCCTCTAAATTGAACAGCTGTTGACAGTGATTTATTCTATCTTGGACTATCGCGATACGGAAACTGGTTTCTTTCAGCACTTGTTTAGCCCGCTGCTAGTAACGGTTGACTGACGTCACTCGAATAGCGTAAAACTGCTTGCACGCTACTCACTCGATATCAGTGTTATCTACTCACAACAAATAGACAATGGATGTTTTTCACTTCTGTACAAATTATTTATTTTCACTTGCTTGCACCGTTTTTTTTCGCTTGCTGTTTCCGTGTATGTGTACTCAGTGACCCTAAGGTTGACGAGGTTTCTTCTTGCTTGCGTTCATTTTAGCCTATTCACCACACTATGAGCATCTGTTGTGCTAAACCACTGACGTGTTCAAAAATCACATTTTCTCTTCTTCCTTGGGTCTTCCTCACTGCTACCCAGCGTCACTACTACCCAGCGTAGCAGCTATGCACAGTGTTGCGCATCCCTATTGTTGTCTCACTTGTCCTTCGTAGTTGATATTCTTCTAAAAAGTTCCCCTAAGAAGAGAACTTAGTACTAGCTAGAAGTAACAGTAAGACCAACCTACCGACTGAATAATGCTAACATAAAAAATAAAGTCGACCACTGCTATAACCTAAATTGTTCACTGGCTTTTTCCACGATGACTTCGGCAATGGCCAGACTCGAGGTGGCGGCTGGCGACGGGGCGTTCCTGACGTGAAGTGCCCGGCCGGCGAAGTCACCTGCGCCGGTGTCGAAAACGAAGTCGTCGACAAAGTTCCCTTCGAGATCGAGCGCCTGGGCCCTGACGCCAGCTGGGCCCCGCTCGATGTCCGCGAGTTGGAGTTCGGGCACGAATTTACGCAGTTCGTCGACCTGGGCCGACAGTACGAAACCCTTGTAGAGCTCCTGAACGCCGGCCATGAAGTACTTCGCCACCATCTTCTGCAGGCCGGGGTAGTTGAGCGCTTCGACAAGTTCGACGATGTTGATGTCCATGCACTTGTATCCCTCGCGGGCGAACGCCAGAACAGCGTTTGGACCCAGAATCACCCGGCCGTCTATTCGAGGGGTGAAATGAACCCCAAGAAAGGGCAGGGACGGATCGGGAACGGGGTAAATGTTCGTGGACACCAGATTGCTCCGAGTTTTCTTAAGGAGCAGGTACTCACCGCGGAACGGCACGATCTTCGGTAATGATGAACCCCCCGTCATTTCTGCTAGACGATCCGAGTAGAGTCCGGCACACGAAATCAGGCGCTTACAACGAACCTGATACGGGTAGTAAGAAACAAAGCGAATTGAGTACATCATTACGAGTTCTTCTGTTCGTTCGGAGGAGCAGAAAAAGTCGCATAACAGTGTCAAGGAACAATAGCGACCAATGTACACTTATATGTTTATGTTATATGTAAATGCTTGGTAGCAAACTCAAAAAGGTGTTCGGTATTCGCTAATGAAATATTTTTGAATTTGCCGCTTCATATAGTTTACGTTTTTTAGTTTTACGCGTTTTTACGCGAGACACACAAAATTGCATGTGTTATTGTTAAAAAGTTCTACATATATATATATATATATATATATATATGTGTGTGTGTGTGTGTTCAATGTATTACCATCCATTCCCTCGATACGGGCCCCCGAGAATAGTAAGGCAGTGCCGGCCTTATTTTCAATAAATGCACACACCACTAATAAAGGAATGTCTATTTGCGAGAAACCGATGACTACCTCTTCGTTTGTATCGCTCTTCACAGTCAAATCATTATTGTCGCCACTGTTAGCAACTGCGGCCACCTTGAAACCGGTATGTACACGTCCTCCCGAAGCGACGAAATCTTTGGCGTAGCTTTTGGTCACCTCCCGAAAGCTAACTATTCCCGTGTGTGGACTCCAGATGGCCTTCAAGCCTTGAACTTTTGGCTCTATCTTTTGGATATCCTTAGGACCAACTAACTGAATATCCTTGGCGCCATTTGCCAGCCCTGTAAGCGCACATAGGGATGCAAGATAATGTAGACAACGCCGTTTCGAGGGTCTAACGAATTCGCTCATGGATCTCTGGCACAGTTTAGGTCCTCTACGTATTCACATGAAAAGCGCTATCATGTAATAGAACTGCGAATGTTCACCGTAACCACGGTTACATTAGTAAGCAAATCTGTATCACAAACGCGCTGAAGAGGAAGAATCATCGCACTAGGAAGATCTAACATCATCACTGACGCACTTGGAGTCGAACCAAGTAAGACGTTGGCATCGCACATGAAGTTGATTCAAATCGCACATGAGAACTTCACGCAGTGCAAATGAAGTACAAGCCACTCTTAAACTGGATGAACCGAACTCTCTACGTCTGACAGCATGTCCATGCCTTCATCTAGCCTGAAAATCCACTCACCTCGGCCATAGATGTCGTCCAAGATCGGTACCTGGTGAGGTTCCGTTGCCACAATGAACTTACCGCACACCCTGTGCGAAATGTTCTTCTCTCGGCAATAGTCCAACATCAGCTGATGTCCTCGGACACATAACTGCGCCTTCAAGGTACCTGGTTTATAAAAGATGCCCGCGTGGATGACGCCACTGTTGTTACCACTTTGGTGGCAAGCTGTGTGAAAACGCACACAATTACTGTTATACATAGAAACTGCAGTACTAATTAACAACGACGCATCCCTAAATCCGGTGTGGTCCCAGGTGCCGAATACAGAGCTGGTTTTGGCGGCATACATTTTTCTTGCCATGTCGACCCATAGAGGGTTTTGTAGTGGTACCTTTGCATTTTTTTCCCATTTCCACTAATTACGACCTGTTCAACGGGTCGCGAGCGTTTTTAGGATATCTCATCTAAACCATTCTTGTGTTATCATCGTGAATTTTCCTACGTTGCTGACTTCACCTAGCTGTCATGAAAAACATCGTCTAAAGAGCGTCCTCGGGAGTCAACGAGCCACTCCTCGAAATTACGTGGTTAAGTTGCGAGGACAGAAATCGCTCAACTTCGCTCAACCTCAGAAGGCCGAACAGGCTTACCGACATCGTACTCCTTCTCCAGGACGGCGACATCGAGATTCGGATGGCTCAGCTTTAGCTGGCGGGCTGTGGCCATTCCCAAGGCACCGCCTCCGACGACGACAACGTCGTAGCTGTCTCCGGCTGAAGTCGCATCGCTATCGGAGAACTCGGCGGAAGAGTTCGACGCAGAACTGCTCGCCAATCTCCGATCCACAATTCCAACGAGGGCTGAGCGAACTGCCCCCCCGCAAAGCTGCCCTCTCGCCGGCCACAAGAGCAACGATCGCGCGACGTCCTGCATCCTGAATCGTGCAAAGCAGACACATACTCTGTGATTGGTGCACTGTGGACGTCCTTTCTTTTGTTTGTCCTCGTTTGTTTGTTACGAACAACCCAGCTGACTGCTTCAGATCCTGGAACCTTCTCGGGGCTTGTGGCGGCCCTCGACTCAAACGGTGTCGGCCGCCAAACATCGCGACAAGTCACGACCTTCGGTAGTCGTAGATCACGAAGCAGATGTCACGCACGTCGCCATAGACATAAACACAAGCGGGAAGCCATTATCGTTGTCGAAGTTGTTACCTACCTGACCACGATATGACGCCGATCGTGGCGGCTCGCTCACGAGAGGCTCGCTCACCCCCGCTCGACGCTCACAGAACGACGCGGAGACTCCGTCGTCGCTCTGCGAAACTGCTCACTGAGTACCTATCGCGCTCGTCTTCGATGAGTGAGTGCGTGTGTTCGAAATTTCGCACAGCCGTTACGGAGGCAGACATCTTTGTTTACATTTCGTCGGCATGATGACAGACAATGGCGGCGGGCGAGATCGTCGTATCCGTCGACGACACTGTCGTCCTCGCCGTATCGACGCTTTAGCGCTGTGCTCGTAGCGTTTTGCCGACTCGGACGTACAAGCGACGATCGGCTGGAAGCCACGACCTGGCCGAGTGGCGGCCAATTCGTGTTCGCCACATTGACGACGCTTCACCGCCTGCGTAACAGGTCGACGCTAAGCGCATGCGTCTGAGTCGTTTTTGAATCGGGCGGATGGCGGGCACAATTTACAAAAGCAGCTGTTCGATACGGGAGAAGATCCGAGCGAACGGGCGGGCGATCCGATCGGAGCAGCACAAATGGGTTCGCCATCCCGACTCAAGCGGGGGAGGCCGACTAACAGACTCCGCAAGGCTCAGTGAGCACCGACGATGGACGACCGAAGATATCGCTCTCGAGACTGTTTGGCGTGGTTCCGATCTGGCTCCATTTTCCCGGCACATTTTCCCCGGCGACATTCCGAAATCCCCGAGAGGATTCGCACGGCCGAAGGGGGAGGTTGAATCGGGAGAGGGCGCGAAGGTGAGGGTGACGCCCGGGTGAAAGGGCAGGCCAAACTCGTCGAGCGCACGCGAGCGGAACGCCAGTGTGGTGGGCCGCAGGCTCGAGGCGTCCGCGCTCGTCCGACAGACGCCGTAGAGCGACGGAGGAACACGCGCCAGAGCCGAAGAGTGAAGACAACTGTGACGGGAGAGGACGCCGGACAGCGCCGCCGGCAGTATCGCCTTGGGCCGTTGAGAAAAGCCCAAACAGAGGAGCGTTCGACGCGCGTGACCACCAGCTGAGTCGAGTGACAACGCTTGTGTAGTTGTTTGTTCACTTTAAAGAAAGATAGAAAGAGAGAGAGAGGCCCATTGTGGACTGAAACGAGCAAAAGTGAACGACTGGTCTCCTCAGAGCGGAAGAAAAAGAGGTGAAGAAAGAGGGCCGCGTTGAAGCCGCGACTCTCACACGCGAGATGAACTAGAGCGAACGATGATAGGAAGAGCAACAGGACAAACCTATAGCCAGTGATGTGCTATACTAGTGTGTGGACCCGAAGTGAGGACGACGCGGTGCCGTGCAGCGTTAAAGCGGGCCGGAACGGTTCGTCTCCGTTGGTTCTGCCGACAGGCCGCTGCGTTCGGCATCACCGATTCATCGAAGTATCGCATTAATAAGCACAGATCTAAGGCACACATCGGTCACACCATTCGCGTGTCTGTTCCGCCTTCCCGAATCGTCGTTCGTCCCAAACTGGACGCGGGCGGATTCGATGCTGCTCGACGTCAACGACGCCGACAGTCCGGCGTGAGTCCCTGCCGTGGTCGACGAGCAGCGAACGCAATAGCAGTAAAACTTGGGCGAGACCTTCAGCTGGAAACTTCACCTGGAAATTTCACCGACTGAACGGACGCCAGTGGAGCGTCATGGAGGCGGAGCTCAAGTGCACGGTGTGCAAGCACCTGTTCGTGAATCCGGTCATTTTGCCGTGTTTCCATTCGGTCTGTCTGAAATGCGCGGTCCAACTTCAACAGCCGGCGAGCAACAGTCAGGAGGACGACTTCGATCAGCTGTCCCTCGTGTCGGAGACCGACTCCGGGGTCGTATGCAGTCCTCTGCCCTCGGGTAACTCACTCGCCATCACTTGCCCCACCTGCCACAAAAGCTGTTTGTTCGACGAGAACGGGGCCGGCAACTTGTGCAAGAATCGCGCGCTCGCCAACATCATCGACCGCTACTCCGAGTCGCGGAAGCTGCACATCGAGTGTCAGATGTGCGAGCCGGGGACGGAGTCGTCCGGGGGCAACGCTCAAGCCGCGTGGTTCTGCGAACAGTGCGAGGTGTTCTATTGTGAGCCGTGTCTCGGCGCGTTCCATCCGCAACGCGGCCCCCTGGCCGCGCATCAGCTCATCACTGCCATCCAGGGCCGTTCGCAGCAGAGGGCCAAATTCAAGATATCGGCCGTCAAGGAGATGAACTGTCTCGAACACGAGGACAACCCGTTTAGCATGTTCTGTCTCATGTGCAAGATCCCGCTGTGCGTCATGTGCCTCCACGACGGTCGTCACGCCACACACGACGTCCAGGCGCTCGGACAAATGTGTCGCCTACAAAAGGTAAGAACAGAACTGCGACGAGTTTATGAACTCGTTCTCGGTCGCATCTAAAGCTCGGGCGTGTCCTTCGCCGTTGTCCGTCTCGTCGAACGACGGAGACAACGCGACAATTCGTCTAGCGAAAGTAGTCGCCGTGCAAGGCCGTATATCTCCGTCTCGTTGGGGGCTGACTTCGGACTAGCGACAGATGTAAGCGCGTCATCAGATCTAGAAAGCGCGCGCGCGCGCGCGCGCGTATGTAAATATGCCTCAATGCAGCTGCCGTGAAGTTGCTCAGGCGGCGCGTGCGTGCGACCCCAGATCGAACGGGTGGCCGTATCACGATACGGTCGAACTGACAGGTCAGATGTGGTCATCTGTCACATGATAAACGACGCTCCGAGATCGTCGGAGCAGTCGGCCGAGAGATTGAGCGGCGGTCCGTAACTCGTCGGTTGGCTGCAGGCGGG
>MNPL01027161.1:11483-27001 GCA_002081605.1 Tropilaelaps mercedesae
CAGACGTACGTATTCGAATGCACACGTAGTAGTAGTAGTAGTATTATGAAAGTTCCGTCACCTCGAACCCTGAGGATGTCGATGGTGTAGTTGTTTGTAGCGTACAGTCGCCGTAGAACTGGAAGCCGGAAAGCGGAACAATGACATTCCCACGCCGCAATGTTACGTAAATTATTGATAACTGTTATTACCATTGTTGTTATTATTATGGCAATGCTTGTAATGATCGCACTAATGAAGCTAGATGACATTGCTAATTGTGTTCTCGCTTGCCTTTTGAGTAACGTCACTATCGTAAGGAGACGACGCTTGCTCCCAAGGACAGACTTGTGTGTGTGTGTGTGTGTGTGTGTGTGTGTGCGCGTGACTCTTACCGAGTCCAAGGCTGTACGTTGCTCCTTGCGACGGGACTATCTAGACTTGTTGCCCGATGAGGTTCGCTTTGTCCGAGCAGCGTCGTCGGCGTATAGACTCGCAACAACAGCGGATGATAGGGTGCCTGCGCACGGTAGAAGCATCTGCTCGGGTTGTTGCTAACTGCGTTGAATAACTTGTCGGCGAAAAAGTTTCCCCGTAAGGCTTTCGTCGGCGGGGGCGTCGACGGCGGATGAAGGCACTGCGGTTGCTGCTGATGCTGTGGCGATTGAAGCTGTTGCTGCTGTGACTGCTGCTGGTACATGTTGGTACCTAACTGTTGTCGTCGTTGTTGTTGTCGTTGTTGTTGTTGCTGCTGCTTTGATTGCGCTAACCGTTCCTATGGCTGTCAGTTGGGTCCATCCAGTAGCAAATGTTTGTTGCGCTCGGATCGTATGACCGCCACCGTGCACTGGGCGTGCACTCTCGTGCACGCGGACGAGGGTACTCACACTGCGAGAGCGCGAATATGCGAACGACGTTCACTACGACGAGCGGCCAAGTGCTATTGACGCGTTGCCACGACGCCTGGCTGCACCCTTTCACGAGAGGCGCCCTGACCACGTTGGCGGGTTGGTCTGTGACGTCGCCGAGCCTCCCCCGTGAGCGCGCAGTCAGCATCCACGTGAGCAGGCCGCGCGTCAACTGGTAACAAGATTTGCTCAACAGGCCAACGCACAAGACCGCGCCATGGGGGATGACTAAAGGACAACACCAGGACGACGTCGGCTACGAATCTGGACAAATGTGCGTTCAGACGCAGTTCTCAAGGGGAATTTTTTCCCGTTTGTTTCCCGCTAGAAGTGACACCTGTCTACACAGAGGCTAACGTGCGTAGGACACGACGTAACACCGGAACATGTCGCACAGCGCTGATGCGAGATAGCTGCTCGCAGTGCATGTTTGCGCACAGGACGACGTGCTACGCGTTCGGCAGGGCCTCGCGCAATGAACGTTGGTTCAGGACACGGCCGGTGCCTAGAACGGCCTGGAGCTGTTCGGTAGAGCTCCGAGATCCGACAACCCTCCGGCGAGTCCCCCCTCTCCACAGGACGATTGCAGCGCCCCCCGTGCAACAGATTGCCACCACGTGCGCCGTGTTTCAGGACCGCAGGCTTTGGCCTAGGTCCGCGCCTAGGTCCGCGCGACGGTTAGGCGTTGCCGATAAGGACGACGGTCGGTACACGGAGATGGTGGGCGGGAGACACGAACTGTCTGTTTTCGCCATAGCACAATTCCTGCCCAACGGCCGTAGCCGTCGGCCTCCCACCCGTCGCCGTTCCCTTGTGAGGCACTCGAGGCCGAGGAACACACAAATGCTCTTAAGAGTTCGCCTGATATGGCGAGATGGAGAGTTAAGTCAACTCGAGTCCGAACGTTTGCCGCCGTTCCGCCGTCCTGCTTAATCTATGCACCCCCGGGTGCCCCCCTCGAGTGTGGGAGAGGAATCTGTGAACACTGAGTGTCATCATCTCACTGCAGCACTCGACGCCCCCCCCCATCGTTGGCGTGACGACGTCCGTTTGCGTCGCCCTGAAGGAATGGCTACGATATCGACTTTCTTCGAGCGGGAAGGAAGATCCAGGTGAAGAACTGTCCGCGGTCCTTCGTAGACGGGGCCGTCGTCTGTGAATGGCGCGCATTCGACGGCAACTTTCTGCTTTTTTTGCCGAGTCGTCAATAAAATCGTTGAAAGAAAGATATTTTCACGGCGCGACGGAACTAGAGACGAGGACTTTGGCGTAGTTTAAACGAAATGTCGCCGTCGATGGGGGTCAGGGCACGAGTCGTCATTTGTTGCTTTAACGATTCATGTCTACCGTCAAATCCTGATTTAGGCCACTTTTGCAAACCCAGATGCAACGGCAGACGGCAAAATAAATATCCATTCTAGAACGAATATATCTAGAAACGTACATAAATTCGGCGATCGCGAAATACGCACTCAGGTGCTATTCCTTCGTCGTGTTTCGGATGCCGCGACGAAGGGGCAACACCAACCCTTCATGAATGCGTGAACAAACAGATGAAGTAGTTACATTACAAACGTGCGAAATGCCATCAGATCGGCACCAACAGAAACTACTGAAGACCGCAGAAGACGTAAGTCGGTCTTCGTGGCTGGAACGTGTGGGCATTCAAAAAACAAACAAATCGTTGACATTTCATGGCGTAAGAACGACTCCGCGTTCAGCGATTCGGCATCCGCCATTACGTTTGTCTATCCGAACCCCATTGGCGACGCATCTGGTTTGCGCATGTTTTGCGCCCTCCCTCGAGGCGCTCGAAGTAATGCGCAAGCGGCTTCAGCCTTAAAATAGGGCGGGTCCGTAAGGAATTTAATTTCGGTTTAACGAGACACGAGGACGACCGAGTCTAGTCAAGAAACTAATATTAAATACAACCAAATCGAAAGCAATTCTTGTTCTCCTCTCTCGTCGCCTGCGTCGATCGACGCTCATGGAAACGCCAATCGAAACGCGCCTTAATTGCGCAATGCAGACGAACGCGCTCCATTGCGTCGAACAGCGAACGCGACGCACGTGACAGACGCACTAGAGTGTAGCGAGCGTTGGACTTCTGAAAACAGAAGCTCGACTCGTCTGAACACTCGTCCAGAACCGTTTCAGTCCTTCGGTTCGTCGTAGAGCTACGACACTTCGGTGGGTCCCCCCCTTCTCAACGGAGTGCATTATTAACAGTCCAATGCTCGAGTGGGCACACTTCATATTTACCGTCTCCTCGTGTGTGTGTGTGTGTGTGTGTGTGTGTGTGTGTGTGGCCGTGCAGGGTCGACGAACGCGACTACGCGACGAAACCACGAACAAAGCAGGGAAGAACAATCTTCGTGACATCAGGGTCAACATCAGCGGTTGTGCCAAACTGGTCCATCTCGTGGGGGTGGCAAAATCAACACCGCAGACGGTGGTGACTCAATCGGTTGAGCAGAAGTGTGCTCAGAAGCGAATTGCGAAATTCACGAGACAGAGAGAGAATGTTCCTAGTTCGGACGTGATTGTCACCGTCGTCGCTAGTTGTTGTCTTGTCGTGTGCGAATGTCTTGAGGCGCCGTTTGCAGTGCAAATTGTGTCTGCGCGATGATCAGAAATTCAGCCAGAGACGAAGCTCAGAGGCAGACGTACCACGAACAGGCACGAATGTCTGATGTCTGAGTTGCTCAAACCTCAGCGTGTCCTTCACCGTGGGCAACAGGCGCATCGCAACGAATACATTTACCAGTATGACACTCATTAGTGGTTTGCCAACGCCATGTAACTATAAAAACACACACACACACACACGAAAATGATGAAATTTCCAGGTGGTTAAGTAGGCAAACGCGGTAATGATGCCTTTTTTCTAGTAGGCATCACCACTAGTTTGAGTGCTTTGTCCTATTGAAGGACAAATACCATCGACATGCTCCGTCCTTATGGACAAAGGACAAAATGGCCCCTTTTACTTTATTACACGGCCGCTTGATTTCGCATGGGGGCGGCTGTTAGGTTTTTAGAACGAACAGAGTCGACATTGTCCAGCCTTGCCTCGCGCCATAGCGACACCACAGTGACGACAAATTTACGCGTTGCCCCCCCACAAACTTTTGAGATCATGTCCGGAACATCGTAAAACACTGAGACTTGAACCCGATGGCTCGCGCGCGTCTTGACGCGACTGGAAACGAGGAAACGCGCAGCTCAAGAGGCGAAATGGAGCGCGCAGGTTCGATTCCGTCATTGCGCATTGGTCCATTTGATAGGGGGGACTAGCGCAAAAAACGCTACCGTCGACGTCTTGACGCTCAGCCTTAAAAACAATTTTCATAACACTGACTACTCCACAAAAAACCTTCAGAGCACTAACAACTACATAGACCCCCCCGTCCTGTCCTGATGGTTTTCCGATATTCAATCAACCTGCACAATTTGACGCCGAAGCTTCAGCACGATCTGAGCAACAATTCGAAGCGACTTCAGCTCAACGACGCGATTCAATATGAACGTATCCAAAGCGTAGAACGGCTGTGCTTGACCGCGGCGTCATGTGCGGAAAAACGCTGCAAAGTTCGGGTCAAGCGTTTCGTTGAGCGTCTATCGACGTGTATCACCAATCGCTTAGGCGAGCCGTCCAGGACGCATGGTACGTACCCTGTTCGTTCAGGACCATGACGCATAAAGGCTAGACGTCGAGATTAGCGACTCATTTGTTAATCCGATTACGACGGAGTTGCGCGTCGGCTTCGGCGTTTCGGTGACTTCGTCGTCGTCGTCGTTCCGTCCTTGTCTAGGGTCGCTACTCGACTTCGTTGACGCTTCCTCGACTGTTCGTCGTCGTTCGACGCCCGCCTACAGGTTTACAGGCGCTGATTCAGGCCGATCGAGTGGCCGGAAGATGATCGACGCAGGTTCCTTTGGCGAGACGTCGCAGAATCCTCAGGAGAACGAAGCCCGCCATGTTCGTCACGGACCGCGGCGGCGGTGGAGGGACGTCGACGTGTTACCACCTCGTTCAGACCGACTGAGCACGGCATAGCGTTGTTGTCATTTGGTTGCTGACTGTCCAGATGAATTCTGAACGGACTCGCTACTTCAGCGTGAGCGCCTTACATGATCAGGTCCCCCTTGTGCACTAGCGAGGCGAGCACAAGGCGATCGTTCAGGTCTTCTCCGCTTTCGCTGTTTCTCTCCGTAACAGCTCCTCTTGTCCCTTTCTATTTCTCGCCGATGTCTGTGCTTAGCCCCGAAGTGGCGCCGCCAAACCGTCGGTCCGGCGTTTAACTACCCGAATGGGAGTGGCCGTAACTCGCAGGCCGACCACCGCCCGAGCGCGGTCCTTCCACCGCCGCCATTGGATAGGTGTTGTGTCTCTTCGGATGGTGTTTCAGCTGCACTCCGAAGTGGTATCAGGGACGGGCGAGTATCTTCACGGCTCGTGTCCCTTTAGTCCTCCCTATCTATGCGTCCCTTGAGAAGAATACAGGTTATGCTGGCAGGTTCACTCGCACCGACGGGGGCCAAGGGGTCCGGGTGTGCTCCGAGTCGATGAAACGGACGAGTAAACGTGTCTGAAAATAGTGTAAATTGGCCAACACACACACACACACACACACACACACACAGTTTGTCTCTCTCTCTCTCTCTCTCTCGCTTCTACCAAGCGAACACAATCACTCGATCGCTATTTGCGGTCTGCCACCGCGACTGCGTAGGAGCAGAAATGAGGAGAAGAACGAGGCAAGTTAGGACGGGGGTAGCATCGCATCTGAGTGGCCTGCGAGGCGTCAACAACGCCACGGTCCTCCCCCACAGCTGGCGCCAATGACCCGCAAAGGAGTACAGGCAACGACCGTTTCCCAGGGCCTACGGGCCGGCCTGCAGGCCCCGGCGATAGTGAGTGACAATGGCCTGGATCGGACCAGAAAAGGTCCCCTCGTACGGGGCTGAGTATACAGCTTAGACAGTGGCCAATTAGAGCGAGAGAGAGTGTTAGCGAAATAGGCGTCTATATTTAAGCTGACGGCGACGTTCACAACGATGCCAGCACCAGCAGCACCATAAACGCCTCGACGTCCAACGGAGAGACATTTTCAGGTGCACGTACGTATACAGCCACGTATATCGCGTAACCCCTTCCCCCCGGGGAACGAACTGGTCCACTTTTGTCCAGGTTCAGTCGTCGTGTGAGTTACCCTAGGCAGCGGCGCTCAGCGGACGGGAGAGGCTCAGCTTGGTGAAGCGCCGCCAACTTCAAGCGTCCGGCAAGTCGATGGCAAGAATGTGTGTAACTAAAGCAAACAAGCGAGTTTTTGCTGCTGCTGCGGCCGCCGCCGCCGCCGCCGCCAATTAAGGAACATGTGCGCGCATGAGAGGAAGCGAACGCGTCGCGTCCTGGAGGACTCTGCAGGGTACAGCTAAGCGGTCGGGCAGAAATACCCAGCACAGAGCGGCGAAGTATTGAGCCAATGTGAGCGGCGTGGATAATCGGGACATTATCAATACCATCGAGCTAATTACAGCTCACTGGCAAGACGCTGACTGGACCGAGCGACAGAATACTCGCGCTGAGGCGATCAGCGAATGAGCCTGCTCAACGTTCTCTTTACTCGCTTGTCCCTGCGCTGAATCTTCTTCTATTTACGTTCTTTCTCTCTCTCTCTTGTCACCTCTCGCGTCGCGTCGTTGTTCGCTGGACGGCAACAGCTTCGCTTTTTGCTCGCGTGTCCTGCGGTAACGCTTAAACGGTAACCGACAAGCCGCGACGGTCGTGGCGGGTGAGTCGCCGCTTTTGTCCACCTCCTCATTGAGCCTAATGGGGGCTCGGCCCCTCTGCCGAACAAAGCGCGCATGGTCACCTGTTCTTCAACGACGACAAGACGAAAACAGAGAACGAGCTCGACTGTGAACGTCCGATCGCCAGATGCTACAGCGGCCAAAAACTGGCTAGAAGATCAGAATTTCCCACCCCCAAGGCTCCCCTGATACACGCGGGAGAGGACTCGAAGGGATCTGGCCGTTGTTTGGCATCTTTCGTGTCTGAGTCGAGCCAGCCACCTGACAGACGTATTACGGACGTCCTCGGCATCACTAATAAGTCTGATTAAAGCTTCTTGGCAAAGTATCCGCAAAGAAGTCGCTCGCATTGGAGTTATTCTCCCAGAAACTGCCATCCCTCTGCACCCCCTTCACTTATTTGCAAGCCATTGCATATAAACGCCCAAAGTACAACATCGCATTACATGAATATTTAACTCCCCTAATACCTCGTTTGGATGCTCCTCCGCGCACTGCCTCATCTACTGCATATATACATATGCATTTGGCAAATGTTTAATAAATAAACAAACATAATAACACTGGGGAATCTTGGCGAGGAGTTTGAGTAAAACTCCTCGCCGACTTTTCACCGATGTGAAGGATGCATAGGATGATAAACGCAGCGCTGAGACAAAAACAGAGACGTGTTACAGCTAATTACGATTTACGGTCAATTTTACGTGTGTTAGGCACTTTCACGAGTTCTTAGCGGCTATCGAACCTATTAGAGTTAAGGAAGAACACGGCAGGTGAAGAACACGGCAAGCGAAGAACACGGCAGGTGAAGAACACGGCAAGCGAAGAAAAGGGCAGGTGAAGAACACGGGGCTTTAGTCGGTAGTTGTGACTCCCACATACGAGTAACGAGAATGGTTGCAGCGACGCCATACAACGAATCACTAACATTACCCGAAGCCCCGATAAGAACAAAAACACACACACACACACACACACACACACACAAAAAAAAGGTATTTTCATCCATGAGGTATTCGCTCATGTGTCCTAATAGGCTCTGTTGTGTTGTGGTAAGGGCGAAATGGCGCGTCCTTAGTTTTTTCGTCCTTAATAAACGGCCTCCTACAATAAAGCTTGGTCGGTCCAACGTACAGTTCAGCGGCATGTTCAAACTAATGCACAATTTACCTGACAACATGTGCGCGTTTTTCCATGTTCACGAGTTTAGTTATGGTTTCGAATGTTCGGATCGCCGCACGTCTTCGTAACCAGTCGAAATCGCCGATTTCGTCAAATGTGTGCGTCAAATTTGTTTCGTGATCTGGCCCAAAACGGCATTTCGAATTTTTTTCGTCGGTTCGTTTTACTCCGTTGGCGAGTAATTGTAAAGGCGTCATCATCGGCACAAGCAGTAAAACAACAGCCGATTACGATTTGCTCCCACTCGCACGAACGCACGAACACTCGAACGAACGAATTGTTCGCGACAGCGTCTCTATCCAGCGCGTCCTCTAACGCTAACCGTTCCAGGTAATCGAACACATTTTTGCCTGGCGAACCGCACATTTTTGTCCCCATCGAACGCAACCGGGTTCTGGCGACGGATCTGAGCACAGCTCGGATTCGTCCTTGTGCCGGGTTTCTGTCGTACAGCTCCGATTCAGACGGGACGCTGACGTAAGCGGACGGGCAGGATGTTAGCCCAAAATGTTGGAGCAGGTTTGTCGTTTCGTCAGCCTGGCATGACGGCTCTAATGCCGTTGCTGTGCTAATGCCACGTGGATTAAATAAAGGCGTGTCGTTCCGCTGTTGCATGCATCCGTTGAGCCTCTCATCTAGTTCGCTAGACTGGATAGAGTGAAGAGAACCAGTACGGAGGTGTCGTGTTTTTTTTTTTTCGAATTCTCGCGCATCGTTGCACAGCGCGCGCGTTGGGCTGATGCAGTGCAGGAACGGCACGACGCGAACGGCGAACGTCAAGAGGGTAAAGATTAACGTTTACGACGACCCGATACGGCGACCGTCGATTCAAAGCTCACAGCTAATATTGCTTCCTCGCCAGAGTCAGACTGCTATAAAAAAAAAAAAAGAAAGAGAGAGAAAATGCTACCTTCAAGAGTGAAATGGCTCACGGGGCGCCGGAGTACCGAGTCGAAACGCAGCTCTATTGTTAGAGGGTGATGTCATTGGCGGCTAACTATACACCGCATGTGTTGGCAGGTGGTGCCCCATGGGGGCATTACATCTGCGACTTGTTATTGCCGGGAGGAAGGAGTTTCCTAGTTTGTTCCGTTCGACTGTGCATTTAAATTATAGCGCCACGTCCATAGGCCTGGGAGGAGTCCTCGCAAAACGACTCCTCGGAAACAAACACACATGTGTATATATATATACACACAAATATATATATATATACACATGTGTATATATATATATATGTATGTATATATACATGCATCTCAGGGTCGTATTCAGAGCGGTGCGCGCAACAGGGACGCGTTTTGTTGACGGATTTTCGTGCGTGCGATATTCGATATATTCGAACGGGACCGGTTTAACTCAAGTCCCAGCTGGGGAGGGGCAATCCGTCGTTAAGCAGAGTCCGTCCTCGCTGGAAACAATGATCAGTAGCCGAGTAGTTTAGCGCTACGTCTGCGCACTGGCGTCGTGTTACTGGACGCCTGCCTGTGTATGCATGGACGCATGAAGAAAACAGGTTGACCTGGATAGCGCGTGCAAGTTTGCGGGGTTGTACCTCAAACGAGCACTTCATCTAGCGTCGGGCTCGGATGTGTTATTTCAACGCTGACGCGGAGTTCTCGCCCACTCTCCTTTTTCCCGCGTTTCGACCCAGCGCGACTCTGTGTGTAAAAAACTTTTTTTCTGCCCCGCATAAATTAGGAGTAAGCAGCAACTTGCGACGACCGTTAAGGCATCATCGTCTTCACGGCCTGCTGGCCACCTCTCAGGCCCGTTCGAACTACTATCGTAGACGGGTCGCGCGGGGGCGCTGATCGCTATTGTTTTTGCATTATTGACTTAAGACAGAAGCTCCCTCTACCTTAGCCATTTGTTAATTGGCCATTTCGAGCGTATTCTCGGCGTCGGTACAAGTACGCAAGAGACGTCGAAAGGCGGTTGTGGCGGCACACCACCGCGTTCCCGCGTTCGGGTGGCTACTGCTCAAGTGTGCAGCCCCCGTCTGTGAGGGACGATTCTCTCGTAATCAGCCAGCGCCGACGTCGGTGGTGACATCGGCGCGCCATAAGGATGAGTCTAGCCGCCCTTCTTTCTCGTCGGTATACCCAGATTAGGCTCCCAGCATCGCTTACGGCTTTCTGAAATAGCCAACGACCCGGTGCGCTCCTATGGGAAAAGATGCCTAGTTTCCCCTGAGGGAAATCGTGTTAGCTCCCCGTAACGTCAGCGGTTCGAAGACGAGTCCTACCTCCCAACGAGCTCGCGCGTGAGAAGGATGAACGATTAGAGAGACTACGCAGAAAGTGTATTTTGAAGCATAAAGTTGCAAATGCCCAATAGAGCTAAGGACACACTCGCTGTGTCACGCTTCAAGTGGCAAAAATCGTACCGGAGCCATTAAGACTCCTGCGGATTCATAAGTTTGATCCTATCGGACATTTGCGCGAGGTGTGGTGCTTAACGTTTTTTAACGTCAACCCGCCAATAGATGGTACGCGCATTGACAACTGCTGTCCTGCTAAATATTCTAGTGAATTTTTAGACGGTGTCATTAAAAAATATCTCATTAGAGATATTTTTTAGAGAGGATATGCCTGCGTGGGTCAAAGGGCGTCAGTTCGGAAACTATTCATTGCCTTACGGCGGTAGCGTTACCCGTCTATTGCACCTGGACCGCTTTCAGTTGTAGCGTCCATTGAGCAATACGCGTGTCCATCCCATTTTCGCTTTTCTACTTGTACGAATCGTTGTAATTAAAATTCACGATTTATCAAGGCACAACATTGACGCCATTGATGAATGGTCAAAGCTTTGGGCAACTGAAGCCGCTAATGTAACGCCCACTGTCGAAAAACGAACCCATTTCTACAGAAATCGTCGAAACTACCCCTACACGAGTAACTCACTTATAATAAAAGGATACTATTTAATATTCTATAGACGTATATTTCGTTACGATCAGAGAACTATTGCGCAATGGAGTTGTGTAGATTTAGAAATGGCTCAGCGTGAATTCAAGCGTATTTGATATACTTCATATACGCTCTCGCCCGTCAATTATATTTAATATCTCGAATAGGCCAGACTTAATTGCTAAACTGTCCCTATCGAACGGCCTGTCCCCTCGGACGGAATACGTATAATAATAATATTACGTTTAGAAACCTTCGGACGCATGCTGACCTGACGAGGTTGTCTTGTTGGCCTATTAGAAAACGTAATGTGAGCGTTGCAATTTACCGCTTTCGGGATTCATTAAGTTACTTCATCATATGTTAGTCCTATTTGAGATTTTGGCGTCTTATATTTCACACAGTAGTTACGTCGACGCGTAAACATGATCGTTATAGAATGGAGTCTAGGCCCATGTCATCCTTCGTTGGTTAGGATGAACGGATTTTGTTACCGATTGCATGAGTTGGCTGACGTCATTGTGTGAATTGTATTGCTACTGTTCGTTGTCATTATTTTTTACTAAGGCACGGCTTGTCAGCATCTAGAGGGCCATTTAATACGCGCTCGGTGGTAAAAATCAGCGTTCACGTATGTATGTTCGACGGGATTCGCTGGCAACCGGCGAAAGTTTGCAGAATAGCTAGGCTCACGGTGAATGGCCTCATACACAGGCATTCATATCTGTGCAGGACACGAAAGGACAGAGTTTGTGACATTAATAAAAAATTAATTTAATTCCAATCAGAGTTAATTGATGCCATCGGAAATATTGCTCAGTGTATTGCGTTCCATTATTACATGCATCAAATGAACGTTGATCACTTTTGTCAAGGCCAGGCCATGCAGACGGTATGCTAACACGGACATATTTTCTGCAACGAACTCCTTTCGGTAAAATGTTGCTATTAATCATTACCGATGTTGAGGATGAACTTGGAGAAACAGACACCGCTTAGTTTGGCGTTCTGCATCATTATCTTCTTCACGCAGAAATCAAAAGTGACGATCGCGTGCGTCGTTTTCCGGCGCAAAAATTTTAGACCAGTTTCTCTTTTACAGAAAATCCCGTCGGCAACCAGTATGGCAATTCACCAGCCGTCTTAGAAAGAAAATCGATGCGACTGACGAGCTTAGCAAACAGATAAATATGTAGCACCGCCTATCGCCGGTATATCAAAGGAATCTATACTTTTGTAGTCAAACATGATTATCAAATATGTTACAGTCAAGCGTGGGATATTTATTTGTTGTGGTATTACACACAGACATGTAGACCGTGCGAACACATCCTAAATATACATTCGGCCGTCGTAGGTGATGTGCTAGATTTAAACGAAGTTGGGAATAATTCGAATATATAATGAAATCATAAAGTGGTTTTTTTTTAATGACCGAAATGAACCTTTTCTCCATAGCGAGCGAGACGCACAGTCTGGAACATTCTAGTTTTTTTTTTTTTTATTAGGCATTGTTGCAGTGAGCTGGCCCTTGGTGGTTGAATGTGACGAAATTGCATGGATCATGTCCGTGTTCACCTTGCTAACGTTCAAAAAGTGAATACTTTCCATGTATACGATGTGATGTTTCATGTGGTCACGATATTGCCGTATCAATCTTAAAAGTGCTCGACCCGTCAATGATCGACCCTGTATCCCGACCGAACTATCTATGTGACGTGTTCATGTTAATATTAACTGGAGTTTGGTGAGCAACTTCGAGGTTAACTAAATTGTCATTGTAGGTGGTGTCTGGCACGCCGCCAAGACAAAAGCACCTCAATGTTGATCTAGAGTCATCACTATTATTTTGTCACAGCCAAAGAGCAGTTTTCATGAACGTCCACTCTTTTGAGAGAAGAGGCTCAAGATGCATAAGGCTTTTTATCTCGCTTCTACGTCCTGGCCCAGTGGGGCAGCAAAGATAAGCCTGAGGTTATGGATTCTTTATAGGAAATCAATCAAAAAGATTAAAGCGTTCGTTGTAATACAGCGTTGAGCGCATCAGTAGAATAAATTATTTCTAATAATTTTCCAATGCAATTAGGTTTCCTCCAAGAATACAGAACGGTCGCCCATAAAGTTGAATTACAATCGAGAAAAATGGAAGTCTGGAGCTGGTTGTCAGATTGAAAGAAATACGGGAAAATCACGCAGACATAATTTAACTTCTGCCCCAACTGTTTGGGCTAATTATTGGTCTGCGCAATCTAGTATTGGTCAAATCGTGAGCTTTCACTGTTTATGCGTATTTATGATTTACCTAGAATGTTCAAACATTGTTCGGTAGAGATATCTTCGTCATCTTGGACATGCTGACGATGTTATAATTAACATTCTAAATATACATTCACTGAGAAGTCTCGTCCGCTCAAAACGGCTTCTGCATTACTTCGAGCGACCTAAGTACGCCGAGCATATAAAGTAAATGTGTCAAGCGTGAATCGAACTCTTCAACGCCACCATTATGATCGGTCACCTCTCTCACACGCCAATCACACGCGACCATGGCCTCTAAGTTCATCACATATGATTAGCATACTAATGAAATGCTTTCTTTTAGCAATCATGCCATCGGTGGTGGTGGATAATGTTCGTGAAAAGATTTTAGCTTTGAGCTAATTCGCAGAATAAGGCTTTGTTTACCATGCCACCAATCGCATTAAGTATCTTCCCGCAAGGCTAGCGTTGGCAAGGCTGTGCGGTGATAATCTAATTATTTGTGGTCTGTTGACAGAGATTATTTCAGATGCTCAACTCGAAATAATCGAACAAGCCGTTTTTAGCTGAAAATGGATAATGTCTCCTATGGGCGCTTAAATACCTGCACCTATGCAGCGGCTAGTTAGTTGATCACCGAGAAATCCTTACCGTGCTGAATTATAGTGTACGCTTGCCGCATCTGAACATAGTCAGTTTTGCGCCGCTATTGTGCACTGCATTAACTGCTTGTCCTGCAATGCATATACGGAAGCTTTCGAAAAGCCTAGTCTTCTTCGTCCTTCACCCGTTCTGACGTTCTCTTCCTTGCATTACTGTTTGAACATCCACCCAGTGATTGCTCAACGCGCTTTCGTTTAGGCAATAGCCTGCATAACTCAAACCACTACGAGAAGATGCGAAAAAGGCTACGCGAGCCATTCCACTAATGTTTTGCATGAGGCCGTATAGCGGACTTGACAAGCCGTATTAAGAAACCGTCCGCATTGTGACAAAAGGTTACGACAAAATCCACGGTTTGTAGTAGCAGCACTGCGCAAAAAATAGAATCCGTCAACACACGAGCACATAAGAATCGCTCTAACACACGGCTCCGAGCGTATTCCTTGACTATTCCTTGGCGCTGGTATGACTTTGCACCTGGCTAGCTGCAATATGCCCCATTTAATGGCTATAGACTTTTATTACTGCAATTTTCCGTGGATTCAATAGAGCACTTCCAGCATGTCCGACTGAAAGCAACTGATTGCCACTACACATCTCGTTGTGTATCATCGGTTCGTGTCATAACAGATTGGCAATAACAAGTGCGTTGCCGACGGCAAAAGCATAGCCCTGAAACACACATGTACGAAGTTGTGTCGACTAATCGTATACGGGACGATGCAGTATATTCATATCGGTTACAATGCATAGTTCGTCTGTCTGGTTGGTTTCGATCACAATTGGGCAAAAGAGGAAAGGAGGCTAGAACGAAATTTAATTAACATAGCGATATATTGCTGTACAAGAGTAATAATATGCTTCAATGATCGGACTTCGCGTACACCATTAGGAAAATGCTAGCCACTGTATGAATTCGCATCAACTAAGCGACAAATTCATTAAAGAAATCACAATTGTCGGATGTTGCTGCTAAACAGATACAATTACTTTTTTCCACCATGGCGACAAACATCGGTACGCTACGCTGAGCGCAAAAGAAATCGCTGTTCCGAAACGGACGGACAAATACTCCAAAGGCAATTGCGATCCAAAGGCAGGCGAATGCATTTGTTCGGTTTGCCGTTTCGAATGCTGTTTTCCGTGCCTTTCAATCGATCAGATTTCGTTGTTAACAAATAACCTCGGCTATGTTCTGCAATGGCATCTATTTTATTTTCTATAAAATAGATGCCATTGACTAGAAGCTGTGCGTTATTTATATTCGTTGATCACTGTTGCCTATGTCTAGTTGTCACATTAAAGACCGTTCGAAGCTTGTTGATTGGATTTTTTTCCTTTCATATTAATATTTAATACAATGGACTTTTTAGACAAGCCACTTGTTCGACTGGAATCCATCAAGTTTGTACTGCCTTCATATAACGAACTATGAAAGAACGGATTCAAAAAATGGCGTCCATCCTAGAATCGAACTTTGTTTACCTTCATCGTTAGCGGTCCCTCTAGCACAACCCCAACACTGTGGGAAGGCAAACGGCGTTGCGTTACTTGCTAGCGATTACATGGCTAATTCTATTTCCAGGTTTAAATTACCGAACACGGATCGAAAGTAATATCTCCTTTGTTCAAAGAGGGCAGAGTTGGAAGAACCGTATAAAAAATGCAGATTATATGCGGTGACGAAGAAAATCGGGGTAGAATTTGTACTTAGTATGGATGGACTATTTTCTATTTTTTTAAAGCTGACCATCAGCCAACATTTAACGTCCACGGTAGCAGGTTTTGCATTACTTCG